>VUQG01002129.1:0-16539 GCA_015106755.1 Etia nguti
ACAAAGTTACGCCGATGGGATAAGGTACTGTTGTAAAAATATTTACAATGAGTGGAAAACAAGGAAAAAAGAAGGAGAAGGAAGAAAAGTATTTTAAAGGGTATTTCTTCATAACAGGAATCTTAACTACAGCCTTAATTTCATATGATGAGAGTTGTGTGTCATACTAAATCAACAACTAAAAAGTAGAAGCTATTTTAGACTCACAGAAAACTGCACTGTGTATTGTGTTGTCATTAAAAAGTGAATGTAGCCACAGTTCAGGCAAACTGTGCAGGCTCTACTACACAACACGCCCTATTATTTTTCAAGTAAATCTATTACAAATGCTCCAGTGGGCACCAACAGCATCTATGTAGTGGAGATGTCCAGTTCACTGACTCACATTAGTTAAGGTGATGCCTAGCAGGCAGTGATTAGCTCATTATGTCAGCACACCTATTAAACAAGCATCCACCTTTCCAAGTTTAAGCCTTACCAGAAACCAAATGGAATGTCTTATAAAAAATCTAATCAAATAACCTACTATACACTTGTGTATGGATTCTTATAACTAAGTTTTTAAAAAGTAAGTACTATCTACTACAGAACTAACAGTTTCTTAGAACCAGTCACAGTTTTCAGTTGGGCATTTTAACATTGGAGTCTTTGGGGAGTGACCGACTTTTTGGAGCCAGCCTAGACGAACTGCAGTTTTGGCAATCCTTTGTGGCTTCATTTCTCACTCTGGTTTGGTTGGTGCTTTAAATGTGGTATACCAGTGTTGTACCAAAAATATCCTCAGTTCACACAGTTTTCAGACAGTTTTCACACTGAGGGAAGAGGGCAGCTTGATGTTATAGTAGTGACCACTTAGGCTTGATAGCGGTTAAGCCTTCATGTCTACCTATACCCATTTGTGTAGGGAGTGATTAAGTAATGTGCAATGTAAGCAATCACATTATGGCTCCAGTGTTGATATGTATTAGACCAAAGTCAGAAAAATAACTGTCAAAAAATATGTTTTTGGGTCCTGGTATACTGTAGCTCAAGGGGTTGACCAAGTGACACATCGGCCATGAGGCTATTGCAGAGGCCTGGGGTCAAATCTGCCCTGAGGCAGTTTACTTTAGGTTTTCCCAAACAGTAAACTGCTTCCTCCCCCAACTTATCTGTCGACTGTCCTAGGTCTTATTTCAATGAAGGCAAAAAAATCCACCTTCCCAAAATTATATCTTGTTTGAAATTTAGATGTTTTTTTTTTTCTTTTATGTCACTTTTAAAATCAGATTTCATGACAGTTCAAAAAAATTTAAATGTGTGCCACTATACTTGTGATGGTGCTTAAGCCTTGTTTCTTGGTTAGTGCCTGAAGTCTTTTTTTTTAGCATTGTTCTTAAGTTGTTCACAGTTGCTCTACTTTGAATCTGCCTTCAGGAAATTTCCATAAAATGCTGCTTTGGAGTTGTAGTGAAGTGGAGCTCAAGGTGGCATCTTGGACTAAGTGAAACTCTCACATCATAGATACAGCACATACCCTGGTCTAATATATATCCCCGAGAACAAACAAGCCTGTTGTAAAGGGACACACCAATAAACTGAACTATATTCTGCTCAATATTAATTTCATCCCTAATTGTTGCAGGCCTTGGCAAAAGGCCTGTATTAGGCCCCCGTATTAAAAAAATAAATTAATTGAGGACACTCCTCTGTAAATGTTCTAAGTGTCAAGTATGTTGTGATATATGCAGTACTGAACATGTTCACCTGCCTCTTTAGTGAATTTTCAAACCCTTAGATGGACTCTTAACTCAGGTAACAATGGTCTCTCTCCACGTTCTGTCCTGTGCGCTTGGCTTGAGGGCACGCAAACCAGTTTTCCACATGCTGGGTATTCTGTTTAGAGTGGTGCTTCAAAATAGAAGATGGTGGGGTTTGAATACAACTGCTCTCAAAACAAATGATTCACACTAAAGGCATCTAATCAGTCTGGCCCACCAGCTTACAGGTTAATTGCTAGCTAGTCAGCAGCATATGAAACAGGGACTTGTCTTTGAGTTCATTGTACTCTCTGGCAGATTAAATAAATAAGTTAATAAAAAAATTAAATGCTATAAGTACACATGGATTCATCATTAACCCATTAGAATCCAGTCTTTTACACATTGAGGAAAGTTCCTGTTAAAGTTATAACACTGACTACTATTGTTTTCCTGACAGTAAAAATGGGTCAGGACTCTTATGGGTTAATACACATTTGTCGCCAAATGAAGAAAATTATTGTATTGAGTACCATGCTTAATTTATAATTATATAAATGAGGCATATGTGAAGCTTATGTGCAAATTCAATAAGTAGGATCTGTAATCATTCACCTGCCTGCTTTCCTGGGTGTTCAGCTGCTAGTCTGTGCTTTATATCCAATCAGCCAATCACTCTGGGTAGTTTAAATCCGTGCTCTCAGAGACACTCAGAGCTCTATCCAAACCTCAGTCTTCGTCTTCACCACCAGAGTTATCATCAACCAAGCTATCACAGCTGTCTAATCACAGATACATTGGTTCATTTCTCTATCTTAATAAATCTTGTTCTGTTCTTCCAAATGATCTCTTCTTACTGAAATAAATAAATAGACCTCTTCTAGATGCTGATTAATCCTAAATGCATTGTATTTAAACATTGTGTCAACTGGTTTTCTTTAGCACAACATCCTTCACAGCACTAGTCTTTATAATGCGTAAGCACCAGGAGGAGACAGGCAAATGCTCCTGATACCTGGAGAATAATATATCATGACGTGATCCTTTGTGAGGAGATCAAGTACACAAAATGAATGCATGAGTAGCCAGTGTGATGTCAGTACTATCCCACTGTGATAAATGCACCAAACACACAATAAGAAGCAAGACTGACCCTTAATCATTTGCCTCCATCAAACAATTTCACCCACTGTGAATTTTTCTGCTTAAAATTAAAAAAATAAATAAATAAAATTCATGTAGCCAGGAGAGCATGTACTCCACCAGACAACTGTTGCATGTTTGACTCACCCTAAAATATGATAAATTAGATTTCTAACAAAAACTCTTGACTGTGTATGCTTCTCCAGAGCTCCATTGAAAGCACAACACCGAGATCATTTTTACAGAGCAGCTTTTAAAAACTCTTTCTCAAGGAGACAAAAGTGGCAGCAGCCTTGCAACCCAATTGACTCCGCAAATCCAAAAAGGCTTTGCAAGCCAAGATCATCCCCAGTGGCACAGACTACGGTGCCATGAATCAAGTATTTGAAAGTGCCTTTGTCTCAAGTGCTTTAATACCATTGAAAAGTGGCTGAAATATCAAATTAAAACCATAACGCCTGATGTTCAATCCATGAAAACGAGCGCTTAGTAGTTTTTTTTTTTCTACTGTCAGATCTTGTGCCAAGAACCTTTTCAGCACAAAGTACCGTCTGTCTCAGTGATGTATTTGTTTGGTTTAGCTTCCGAAGCTAAGGATGTGAATGGGTCTTCCAAATTTTGAAAGGATTATTCTAGTTTTCGCTTGAACTGTAGCTGGAAAATAAACATACCACGAAGCAGCATCTTTCCCGTGACAATTAATCTAAAAAAATAAAGAAAAACACTTCCTCCGTATAAGAGACAAAATTATTTACAGTAGGCTGGCTTGATGCCCCTGACTTCAATTGTGCAACAGCAGAGGAGCACATATCCCACAGTGCTTCCGTTTGACTTCAGATGAAAAACATTTCATCAGTTAAGCCTGTCTCTTCTGCATCAGTTGCCTTTGCTCAGTTTGACATCAGTTTAGCTGTCAAGATGCCCAGTATGTTTGGTGTTTAAATAGTTCTTAAATCCCGTACCAAACACCCTACTGTATAATAAATATCAGGGAACATTATTTTACAGGCAACAAACCAGTTAGGTTTCATAACAAAACCCATTCACTATCTAAAACAACTATTTCATCATCATTATACTGTCATTAGCAGATATTTAGCAAGGCGTTGACATCCTTGACACATGGAAATTCAAACAGCATGTTGCTTGACTGCTGCTGGATATGTTGCAGCACCAGGGAAATGTCAGTGCTATCCTGTTGTTGACTGTGTCTTCATCAGCTCACACTTTGAGATTGAGAGAGAGAGAGAGAGAAAAAACCTTGCTTTTAATTTTCTATCTGAAGGCCTGTTTTTGATGCAAAGCACTGGTACTCATTTTCTATCTTTTTATGTGTAAATACTGAAAGTCACAGCACAGGTGTTGCCTTCAACTTTTATGAATGGTGAGTTTGTCAGACTGAAACAAGAGCCTAGCATATTTTAAAAGAAAATTCATCACCACAAGGGGAAATAACATCACTGGTCTGGCTAAGGCAAACCTATCGAAGCAAGCAATTGATATTCATGTGCTGGTCCGGCAAATTAATGCCTCCCCTTTGTACCTAAGGCACATCATAAGTGACTGTCTTTACCCTGATGATCTGCCTCTTTGACTTCAAAGGGTACCATGAAGAAAGTTGAAAGTTCCTATAATTCTGCTGCAGCAGATATCATTAAAATCCACATTTCTGAAGGGAGTGTAAAATAAATGCTAAAATAATGCTTGCCTCTGTGCAAGTGAGGTCTTGTTCAGAAAATACAGGGCTACTCCATGGTATTTTAAACCATACACATGTGTTTCTGTGTGTGTGTGTGTTTGTGTGTTTGTAGGAGCATGAGAGCAAAAACATTTTAAGTTAGATCCAATGCATAACTAAGTAAAATACACCCGGTTTCTAACCACAGCAGCTGTGTCAGAATTTAATTCTGAAAGATATTTTTCACAGTGTTAGCTTCTGTTATTTCAGACATGTGTCTTTGCATGAGGGCTACATAAATACATGCTACATAAATGATTCAATACATAAACCACATCTTGTTCAAGAAGCCACTGCACTGGCTGAATCTTTTCTGCAAATCTATGAGTCTCTTGAGCACATACACTATACGTACTGTAGGCTACTTCTGATACAACTGTGACAACATTGGCAATATCAGTGATTTCCACTACAGAATAGTGTCTGATTTTAATACAGTAATGCTTAAGGAAATCAAGATCATGTTTTTATGGATTTGATGATATTATGTAACATGGGTGATGAAATCCACTAATCCACTAGAATATTATTCTATATTGCTCTGTACAGTATTCTACTGTTGTCTTTTTCCCCCTGGTGTGCTGATGCCTCTCTTAATGGCATGCTGTCTTCTTTTGATGCATAATTACTACAGCAGCTGTCAAGCTCTGCAGGTAGATTTATTCATTTGATTCTTTTTCTTTTAACATAAATATCTAATCAACCAAACACATGATTGCAATTAAATGCATTTAGACATGTAGACGTGGTCAAGATGACCTGCAGAAGTTCAAAGTGAGCATCAGAATGGGGAAGAAAGGTGACTGAAGTGGCTCTGAACATGGCGGTTGATGCCAGACAGGCTTGTTTGCGAATTTTAGAATCTGCCGATCTACTGGGATTTTCCCACGCAACCACCTCCAGTGTTTACAAAGAATGATCAATAAAAGAGAAAATATCCACTGAGCAGTAGATCTCTGGGCAAAAATTCCTTGTTGATGCCAGACGTCATAGGAGAATGGCCAGACTACTTCAAGCTAGAAGGAAGACAATATGAACTCAAATAACCACTTGCTACAGGCAAGGTATGCAGAAGAGCATCTCTGAATGCATAACACATCGAACCATAAGGCACATGAGCTTCAGGAGCAGAAGAGTACACCACATGCCACTTCTGTCAGCGAAGAACTGGAAGCTTCAATTCATACAGGATCACCAAAGTTGCACAGCAGAATTAACAAAAGATTTCTTGGTCTGATGAGTCTCAATTTCTGTTGCAACATTTGATCAAAAGTTGGCATAAACAGCATGAAAGCATGGATCCATCCTACCTTGTATCAGTGGTTCATGTTAGAGGTTGTAGTGTAATGGTGGGGAGCACAATATTCCTGGCACACTTCGGGACCCTTAGTACCAACTGAGCATCATTTAAACACAGCCTACTTGAGTATTGTCACTTGCCATGTCTGTGCCATTATGATCACAATGTACCCGTCTTCTGATGGCTGGTTCCAACAGGATAACACACCACAAAGGACTAAAGCAGTGTTGAAGGCAAAAGCGGGTTAAACCCCATACAAGAACGGCCTACTAAATAGTACAGTGAGTTTTTTAATGTACAGTAGAATGACTTCAATCTAAGCTTGATATTGACCAATCTTTAAGTGTTAATCGGTAGTTAGCACACCATTGTCAAGTTTTTAATATACACAGAAAATCTTATTGAAGGCAGTGACCTTCTTTTGAATAATGTGAATGTATTAGTCTTGCTTTCTCTGCTGTGATTCACACAACATGTTTGTTAAATGTGAATAGAGCTCGAATACCAGAACCCACATACAGCAGTGGAGCTAAGATGATGTGCGGCTTATCATAATGTCTCTGTTTAGTTTTCCATACGTTTTCCATAAAAAATGACATTTTCATCTTATGCAGTACATCTTTATCTATTAGTACAACATGATAGCATACAATGTATCATCTATATTTCAAAATATAGCTGTAATTAGCTAATCCAGCGATCTACAGTCAAAATGTTACTGGTTCCCATGTAAACGTAACTAAAAGCAACAGTGAGATCAGATAGACACTAGGAATAACTACTGTAGCAGCAGGAATAGCAGCTGTGAACAGTGAATAGTTTGACAATTTAAATAGACTGTCCAGTTAAGGCTGTACATTATATAAGCTCAGTTTAAAGCATCAGCTGCAGTGGTTCTCAAATTATCTGCCTGAACTAGCTTGCAGGTTTTGCGTTATTAATATTCAGTTGTCAGCACCTGAATGCCAGCTGTCATCCACAAAGATAAGGTAAAATGTTTGTCAAATAGTGAAATCTAACTTTTGGTTTCAAATCCCCCCAAATACTTCCTTCACACTGCCGTTTTTTTGTTGTTGTTTTTTTTGCTTTCTAAAATAAAGTAGAAAGGAATTCTTTCTAGGAAACAGCAAACCACCAAGCACCTCCAAAACCTACAATGTAATGAAAAATGCATGACTAGAACATCATTCACTTCGATCCTCAGTTACTAGCCTACACTATACGTACCTCCTTTCGGGTAAGTGAACACATACATCATAAAACTGCACATAATAGCCAAAGACCTATAAATCATGCAGTAAGACACATTCTCAGTTCTGCAGTCTATATGCTTCTGAAACTGGCATCCACCATATCTAGGCATTTTTCATGAGCGCTACACTTCTTTATGTGCACTAATATTAGAAATATAATACAAGAGTACAGCCTACTGTTTCTAAATTTGAGGTCTCATGTATTTATTAACCTGGGAATGGCTATGAATCACTAGTTGGTCTCATGGTTGAATGAGCATGAAGTGTGAGTTTTACAGTATAATAGAGTGAGCCTCTGCATTTGACTGAAGCTAAAGCTTGCTTGAGTTTCTAAAGATGCAGTGTGTTCAAAAATTATATTTGGCTGAATTTCAATTTTCCAATCAATCACCCTTCTTTTTATCATAGTAAGTTGGCTGGAAAATATTGCATTGTGTAAGATTCATTAGCCGAATGAAGACGGAACAATTCCGGTGCAGTCTTTTCAATAGCAAATTCATAAGTACAGATCGGCAGCGGACGTCTGAGAGATTGTTGGTAAATTGTTTTGCAGATGAAATGGGCAGGTGACAGGAAGCAAGAGAGCATATCACTGTTATACATCTCCCTCTCAGAGCACCTTGGTATTGGTCTTCTATCAGATAGGAGTTCTCTTCTTCCACTTCACTGACTGACTGTCCCCACAAGAGGAGAGTTCTCAGCTCCAACTTCAACCACTTTCCCATTATGCAAATGATTTCCCTGCAGAAAAGCTCCGCGCCTGGTGCCCATCAATTCAGTGAGGCCTCCAGTTTGAATACAGGCGTTTTTTTCTCTCCTCCACCCCCCACTTCCTCCCTCCATACTTCTGAAAAGAAGGTCTATTTCTGATGCAAAGCACTGGTGTTCACATTGCTTTGGTGAGGGAATAGAAAGAGCACTTACCCAATCAATTTATACAACCCCCTTTGAAGAGTATGCTTTTTTTCTATGGTGAGAAGTGAAATTATACAAATGTATGGGGAATACCAGCTGTAAAAAGTAAGATGCACTCATACAGGCATTGGGTTGTTTAGGTTGACCGCATTGCCATTCGAAATGCATACATCACACCAGGGCGTATAAATAAACTTCCCTAGCCCATTTGATTAACTTCTTAGAGGCCCTGGAGATCTCTGGCCTTAAAACCTCACCATCGTTTAATCCTCTCTTCTGCGGAAAATTCCTTGAGTAAGACCATCAAAATATCTTCAGTCTCTGCATTGCCACTGGCAGAGTACGTCTGCAAACTCAATACATAATGAATACCATTTAGGTTATTCATGCATTTTCTAGTATACTAGCCTGAATTTGCATGTTTGTTTTAAAGAACGGAAAGAAATCACATGCATAGATAAAAGCTGAACTCTGTAAGAGGCTTGGTAGACATACATTGAAACTCACTTGTATCAGCTTCTTGGTTTTTCAAGCTTGCTGTTTAATCTGTTTCACATTATAGTCTATTAAGGTTTGCGATTAACTCTGGATCTCAAATGTGTAGCCCAAGCCTGCAATATTTTAAATAGCCAGGAGAGTGGGATTTCTCACAATTTTAAGTCAAACTATATGAAGAACCTTTGAGAAAATGGCATCTCAACTGACGTATGCCAGGAAATACTTTCCTAAGAGTTAAGGCTCTTAATCTCTATTTCCATTTCATTTCATTTGGTCACATATAGTAACATGTGTTAATATAAAACACAAAACAACAGTCTGTGTGTGTGTGTTTCTATGTCTGCCAACTCCTCCTACACAATGACCAAACCACTATATCAGAAATTCTTCTTATCTATCAGACAACATAATGTCATCATGTTGCCAAGCAACCACCTATTAATGGGCTAAAACAGCCTGCGTTTAGCAGTTACACACTTATAACAACTCATAAAAGCATTGTATCATTTTTATTTCATGACAATAACTTATCATGAAACAGAACTTCAGTTGTGAGTGATATGTTGTGATGCCATCGGGTTCCCTGGCAACCACCTAGCAACAGGCTAAACATGTTACATGTTACATGTTTTTTGCATGTGTGCACCTGCAGTGCCTTATAAAAGCATCCTGTTGTTTTAATTTCACAACAGTAAAATCAAATGTAAGTCCACAAAAACGGAATAATACTTGATATGTTAGAACGTCATCGTGTTGCCTAGCAATGACTTAAAATGGCCCATTTTTGGTATTTATGTATTTACAACAACAAACAATCTGTAGCATGGGTATGGACTAGTAGAGTACAATTAATTTCAAAGCGTGTTATAGTTTAAAGTATGCCTGCTTTGAGATTAACAGGTACAGTGATGGCCAGTATATCAGACCAGTGGATGAGGGCATAGTGACTATGTCCACCTTTCATATACAGCCACATGCATCAGCCTTCATCTATGGGCAAGAAGAAAAACATTTAATCTTCCTGTAGGGAATCAGTACTGCTTTCATTCAGACAGTTCTTTTTTATCTTTAGCTACATTTCTATTCCTAATATGAAAATACAATTTTAATGTGTCTCAGAAAATGTCATTTCAAAATAAATAGAGAGTTGCACTTACATTTTGTGGACTTAGAACCTTACCTATCTACTGTGCACTCCCAAAACGAGCATTTCTAAACTCTGTAGCTGCTGTCATTTCTGATATGTGTGAATTGAAATCAAACCACAGACAATGGCAAATGAACTGTCACCAAACTTCCAAATTTCCATAAAATATATCCACACAAAATGCACAAAAAATACAAAAAAACCAAAAAGATTCTTCTGCGCTGCCAAAAGGGATTCCTCTTAATTTTTAATTTTAGACTCATAAATAGTACAAACATTATTAATCAAGCAAATTAAGTGAAAACACCTGTGTGGGGCTGCATGGGTGTGTAGGTTTTAAAGATATTAGATTTTGTTTATTTTCTGGTTGACTGACATGCAGCTATTAGCCTGTTTGTGAGTTGTCATTTTATACTGAAGCATGACAGCAAACTTTCATTTTAATGCCCTCCCTTTGAACTTGTCACATCAGCTGGCATTTAATCAATGCAACTTGACAGCTCTCTCCTCCAAAGCTCAAACTGTACAAAGTCCCTCAACCATCAAAAAGTGGACACTGCACTAATTCAACCTGACTACAGGTTAATTCATAAGATTAACAATTCCCCGCAGACACCTTGTATAGAACTCCTGATCCCTACACTAGGATTAGTTTTTCCATGCGTGTGATCTCCTACAAACTGTCACTGGCAGTGGATGCTTTCACATTTACTTCTTTTCCAAATGCCATCAACGATATTTTTTTTTCCTTCGCAGAGAAGAAGATTACCGCTCCAGGTTTATAAAACAAACACATGGCAGATGAAGAGGAGGCATGCCTCTTAATGAGTGAGTGGCCCATGCTATTTCCTTGTGATTCGCTAGAGATTAGAGTGATTACTGTGTGACAGCTGTGTAATTACATGGGTAGTCCCAAACAATAGAGTAGGTGACATGTTTGAGCAGCTGCAAGCAGTGACATTGTCCCTTCTGTCACTTTACTGTAAATCCTTCCCTCAGTGTGTACATGAGTCTGCATCTATTTATGTTGTGCCTAATATTTAACATGCAGGTGACCATCCTGTGTCATGTATGATACCAGTATAGAAATATGGAGATTACAGGAGTCATCAAGTAGATACCTAACACCAGAGAGGCACCGCTTTCCACCAAAAAAGGTAGTAGAATCTTGGGGCCCTGGGCTACATGAGGGTGGGGGGTGTGCGTGATTCTCTTTGAACAAACAGTGAAAACCACTCAAAAATGAAGAAGAGTTATCCTTCTTGGAGTGAAACAAAGAGGAAGAACAGAAAACAAAGAAAGACATTGGTGGGTGGAGCAGATAGTATTGATTAAATATAAAACAAAATAAATAAGTGCAACTAACTAATCTAGCTTTAACCTAGGAGAGAGATACTTAACATAACTTCCACTTGCAACACATTATTCCTTTTGTTTACTTACATTTAATAACTTGGCTAACAGAGCAGCCAAGTTAGTTAGCAGTTTGTTACCACCCAGCCCAGTCATGGGCACAGTTGCCAAAATAAATATGGTTTCTGCTATTTCTAGAGTAATATTTAATAATATAGGACTATTGGTGTTTGTGGTGGTGACATCATTGGTTGGAGGGCCCCCCCTGTGAATTTTTGCCCTGGGTCACAACAGATTTTGAATCGTCAATGCCTCTCAGAACAGATGTTTGTTATATTAGGTCCAATCTTGAATGCTAACATTTAAATGGCAGTATACAATACCAATAACTCAAAAATGACCCAAATCTGTACTCAAGACTTGTGTATTACATCTAATACCACAATATAGAATAGCATGAAATTGGTTCTGACAACGCTGTTTACATGTAGAACATTGTTCTAGAATAAAGAGGTGATAAAATGCAAAGCAATGCAATGTGAAAACATATCACAGATTTTTAAAATATGACTACATCTCTCTTTTGGGGTATTTTTTGGATTACTTTCACATGAAACGAGATGTCTAAACAAAAATGAATTGGCAGTCAAGCAATCTTGACTGCAATATGATATATTAATGATTCACTGAATATGTGGCTGAGGATTGCTTCGGTGAAATTTCCCCAGTTTCTGCCTATCCTTTTCCTTCTGCTTGTCAAGCAGAAGACCCTGACAGCAGCTCACCTCTCCCGGTGTATCTCTCAGGTTTTAATTTAACACAGTCACGCTACAAGGACATCCCTCTGGATTTTACAGCGCGGCTGCAAACCATCAAAATAAACAAGAAAATAAAAACATGACTTGGGTTTAGAGAAGAACAAGAGATGTAATGCCACCCATTAGCTCATTTATGATATTTGTATTTATGATTTGGCAAATCATAGTAATATCCTTTCATTCCTGCCTCATATCAGGTGCAAGATCTTATTAATGACCCTTAATATTTCTTTATTTGTTTATTTCTAAATATAGTTTAAAGCAGATCCCAACACCAAAGACAAAACAATTGACCAAGAATTAATTAAATGAAGAAAAAAATTAGTTCCCTTGTGAGTTTTAGCTTGCAGGAATTTAAATGCTAACCGAGGAAAGGCAGCTTTAACAACTCTGGGCTGCATTTAACAAATCTCGAGCTGTCTGTCAGATTTAAGGAATGTTTCAAAAAGCATCTTAGCCAAATTTTGTTTTAATGAATGAGACAACTAGTGAGGAGCTGCAGTTCGTGCATCTTGAGGAGTAGTACTTATCATTGCCTCATTAAGATTTTCTGCTAGTTTCAGTTAATCTTCTATTGACAGTCTCTGTAGCTAAGGGATCTATTTTAGTGTGTTCAATGCTGTGCTGTAGTTCTGAAATCTTGGATTTCTTGGTCAGTGAAGCTTCTGCCCGCCTGCTGCTGTACTGGCATTTTGGTGACTCACCATGTGTTGAAGTTGAGAATCAACGCAATGGGGGGCATAGTTGGCAATTCACTACAATTTTCAAAAGCGACTATTCACAGCATTTGTAGGTATCTATACGTGTGTGTGTGTGTGTGTGTGCGCGCGTCTCCAGCATGTCTGCTGGGTCAGTAGGTCAGTGCATTTGCTGCATGTGTACTGTTGCCATTTCCGTGACTTTAATTGGAGAGAACAATCTTCCCGAATAAAACAAATCCTTGCTGTGGATATTTAGCTTGTCAGCTTCATTTTCAATGTACATTCATCTGCATAAATGAACTCCACAAATACAATTTTAGAGAAATTATGGCAATAATGCCAGAAAGGCAGAGTAAATATTTATGTCTATTCTTATTAGCATATCTCATCGACAAGTAGTTGCTTCTTCAGCTGATAAACTCACTGCAGCTATCTAAAGCTGACAGGTGGTTTTCTATCTACAGTGTCTAATTTGAATGACAGACATGGTCAAAGTATAGTTATGCATGCCACATCCACTATGGTTACACTGATTATACACAACTGCCATGATGGCAGTTTTGTCTTCTTGTGTACTTCAAACTGGTTCTTTCTATCTCAAAGAGCCTGCCACATTACTTATCAAAAACACTTACAGGTGAAATATAATGTGTCTAATCAGAGTGCAATTTGAAATGACATGCATGGGAGGGGACAATTATTCCAACTTTTCCACTAAACACAGCTGTTTGAGAGTGAAAACTGCCATTACCTTAATAAAAGAGAAATTATTTAGAACATCAGGAGACTCACAAAAAAACTGCACACTTGAATTTCTTTCAATACAATATATACAGTATTGTACAATACAACATAATATTGATGTAAAAGTTGTGGTTATAAGTTTAAGTTTTGAACTTGTTCAGATGCTATTTATAATTATTCTATAAACATACTAACAGTAGTAATACATACTCCAACAAGGTTCAGAGTATGTAGGGCGACATGATTCCTAAATTACTTTTCTGGAAAAGAAAATACAAATAAGAAACCAATATCCCCTGTTTTTTTTCCCAGTTTGCACTTCGAGTTAGGTCAAATGTGTCTGATAAAAGTTTATTAAACTCAAGATCTTAAATTAGCTGATACATTGACAACCTGACTTTCCCTTTATAGTTTCTTAGTTTAAAGAGCCTGTTTTTTTCAATTAAAATTTACAATAACTCTTGAAGTCATTACAAAGACAATCTGTCAGCCTATTCACAGTGACGGCCGGATAAATTACAGTATAAGTAAAGGGGCTGGAGGGCTACATTCAATGCTAACCTCCATTATGGTCGGGATTATTCTCATTATTTTCAGAATAAACAGCTACAATTAAATAAACTCAGCTATTCACCAAAATTTACATTTTATTGAGATTAAATGAAAATGGAAAAAAAAGAGGGAATAAAGCATAATAAACTCTTAAGATCCAAACTGTTGTCTAGATATCTGGGATTAGTTAAAACTCATACATATAAAAAATATGCATTATCTTTTAATAGAAACTTTTTTCATAAGTCATGGGTTAGTGGAACAGTGGGTTTATTTTACAACATAACACAATTATGGCCATTGTCTAACAAAGTATAAAATGCTTTGAGAAAGTGTATGTATGTCCTTATATGATAAAATATCTGATATAACAGATTAACCAGTTTCACCAAAACCAAAAATTATGAGTGATGAATCTTCCAAAAGTATTATAAACTTTGCTAAGTGAACAATGAATGCCTATTAACTCTAATCTTTCATTTTCTGCTGCTCATCTGGGTCTGGGTCACAAGAGGCAGGAGTCTAAACAGAGACGCCCAGAAGCAACATCCTCCTCCTTTGGACACTGAGGTGTCTCCAAGCCAGTTGCGAGACATCTTCTGTGTCTTCCCCAGGCCTTCTCTCTCTGTAGTCTTTAAAAATAAGTTTTTGAGGGCAGTTTACTGTTTTTTTGTTGTTGTTTTTTTTTATTGTTGTTTCTTTCTGTATGGTTGACCAATATGGTATATTTTTTAGATGCTGTGTATTTTCACTTTTGTCCCTAAATTTCTCGAACCTTTGATTGGTCTATACTTTCTTTTCCACAGAGGATAAAAGACAGTGTTTTTTCTGCTGTTTGTACAAAGTTAACATTTTTTCTTGTCTGAGCCATCTGTCTTTATTTTTCACACAAATTGTGCCTGACTTCTCAATCTGGATGTCACAGACTGATCATTTTATGTCCGCAATCTGTTGCGACAAGCATTATGTCTACTAACTGCTGTGTATTTGGTGTGGTTTTATGTGTATTTGTGTATAAGATAAATGCTAACACATTTGTTCTTACTGGCCTCCCTAATGGAGAAGTGTTGCCGGATATAAAAATCTGCCAACACAAGAGCAGAAACAGATCCCTCTTCTGTGATACATACTGTCTTTGCCAATCCTCCTCTGCCACATCAGTGCTAACCTGTCTCCTGTGAACCCACTCACATAGCCCATAACCCTGCAGTCGCTTCTGTTTGGCAATCATTTCCTCTTTTGAACGTGGCAAATGGCATGATGGACCGGTTGTCATCTGGAGCACACAAAAGTATTTGCTAGCTGTGGGGCTTTCGAGATAAACATCCTGTTGTCTTCATAGTGTCTTGGGTGGAAGAAACCAAACAAATTATAATTTTACAAATGTAAAACTGATGCAGTCATGGCTTACTCTCCCTGGTCCTGTCTTTGTTACGCAAAACGTAGATTTAAAAAAAAAAGTCTGGTAACAATTGGTGCAAATAGAGCATGCAGTGACTTTTACAGAAAGGCAAACACAAATCTTTCTTGGCTTTTTAGCAAAAACTATTACCATATTACTATTCCTTCTATAGTTTTACCATTAGCTGAGAATGAGTGTTGTAGTATATTTTGAGAGCCTGCCTCTGAGTAAAATTAACAATAAAACAGTATGAAAACACCACAGTGCACATAAAAGTTTATATTTGGGGAATTGCATTTAAATAATCGAAAGAAAAAGTACTAGTTATGCAGTAAAATGTTCCCCATTCATGTTATATGGATCAGTATTAATGCAGATGTTTAAGACTGATCTGATTTTAAATATTTTATTTTTTGTTTAAGCTCCAGTTTTGTGTATTCTATAAAATCATGTTTGTACTGTGGCAATGTTAGATCACATATCTCTAAGGAAATCTTTTAATAAGCTCAGATTTTTTTTTATTATATTAAAATATATTAGAGAAAAAAAAGGCTGGAGCACTGTGTGACATGGTAAACTGTCAGTATCTACAGGGGAATTTTAAACTTTGATTCTTCCTTTTTCTCATGAAAATGTGACGAAATGTCAGTTCTTGGGAGGAAGAAAAGAACAGAAATATGGGCAATTTTCAAATTTGATGTCAAGGAAAATGAGGCCATGTGCAGCAACTCTCACCAGTAAAAATACAACAAGCTTTTACACTTAATATTTTAGTTAACTGAATCAACTTCAAAATTAGTCTATGACAAACTTATCACATTTAGTCGACTGAAAGCAGACTAAAACTAAAATAATGTGGTAGGTGCTCTATGGGAGGCTTATGTACAATGCAACTTGAGCACTAGCCACCAGGGTGGGGCAGAAAACTTATTAATGTGTCCTGACAGTCAGAATCAGAATCAGAATACTTTATTGATCCCTAGGGGAAATTATTTTTGGTTACAGTGCTCCAGTAAACAGTAACAAAGACAGACAATACACTAAGTAAGAAATAGCACAATATGTACATGCATATATATATACATAAAAGTCACTTATTAATAAATAGCTGAATAAAAGAAGAACATGTGCAAAAAGGGTGTAGCTATTGCAGTAAACAGTGTGTTAAGTGGATGCGTTTTACAGAGAGATGGCGACAGGCAGGAATGATTTCCTGTGTCGTTCAGTGGTGCAAAT
>VUQG01002130.1:0-16552 GCA_015106755.1 Etia nguti
CGATGGTTAGGGACAAATGCAATCACATGGCAGGATGCTGTAAACGGAGCAAACTTCAGTCAGGAGAACAACTGAGATAATCCATCCACAATATAAGGTTAGTCATTAATATACTGCTGCATTGGCTGGGCTGTAGTTACATCTAAGGTTTTAAAAACTGAGCTTTAAAATGAATAGCGATGATAAAAACCGAGAGAGGCCGACAGTGATCACTGACTGTTTTTAGGGGCTTGTTCAGATTAAATACAACAAGATACAAAGCATTAAAACATGTTAAAAACACAACAGCCTTAATAAACGCAGAGTAGTTTGGACCCGGAAGTAGGATTCATCAGGTCATCACGTAAAGATTCGATATCCCACCTGCTGTGAATGTTTTAATGCTGTGCAGTTGTTATTATTATCACTCGTCACATCCTGTTTATCACAGTTAAAATAAATAACATTCATATAAGAAATAAAATTGTCTTGTGTAAACTTTATGTAGTGTTAAATAGGCCTATACTACTGTATTTTAATGTCGGTCATAAGGGTGGTACTTCAAGAGCCATATATTTTATGTGGTGGTACTCATTGTGAAAAGTTTGAGAACCACTGGTCTATGGTACTTTCTCCTCATGATGCTACAAGTGGGAAATTAGTTCTTTGGTCCGACTTTGAACCAAGGAGAAGGTTTTTTTGACCTTATAAACTGCTTTGGACCAGAGCAACAACACTGCACTTCGGACACCTCAAAACATAATTTTACGCCCATTCACTTTATGATGGGAATGCATTCATTTTGTTGAGAAATAGATTTTCTTTCAAATGAATTTTAAATTGCACAGTCCTGTGTGACCATAGCCTGCACCAATCCAGTGATGATCTGACCTTTTCCTTGACAACTCCAAAATGGTTAGTAATTACTATAGCTGACTTAGTGAATGAAAGATATATATCATTCTGTTACAGCTACTACAAGCTCATTCCCTGAAGTCTGCAATCCACCTTCTTGAGACAATCTGGCATCTGCTTTTTACATGAAGCTGACAGCTTAGGTTGCACAGACAGAAAAGGAGAGGCATTTTTTTTATTGCTTTTACGAAGGCCTGGAAAACCAATCAGAAACTAAAAGGTGTTGTGAATTCTGATTTTAGGCAATTTGTAATGGACGAAAACCTTAAGATCATACATCCATGATCTTCTTGGATGTATTACAAAAGCCTTAATAGTGGTTATAAACTTTAGAAACTTAGGAATTTGAAGGACTTTGTTTAGTTCTGCTGTATTTTGCAAATAAGATGCCATGTAACTACAAATCAATTATTAACCCCAAAACATGTCTAAGGCATTTGAATGAACCTAAAATTTCAATACACACTTATAATAGAGTTATAAAATGCTGAACTAACATTTGAAAGTTGTTTGGATTTTTTGTGGTTGTAATGTTCTGTCTCCTACAAGTAATTTTAAATGTCACTATAGAAAATTTTTACTATGCAACAAACAAAAAAAAAGGCATTATGTCTGAAAAAGATCTTGAAAAAGAATGGTTAAAATCATTTCCAATTCATGTCAGCGTGTCAACATGTGATGCTAATTTCTTCATTAGTTGAAGGATCTAATAGCACAATCAAAAAATGCATGACTGTACTGTGAACTACTATTTTGTTTTCTTAAGTGTTAATGCATAGCACATATTAAAATATAGATGCACACAAAAAGCATGATTACCCAAAACAATATGTGCTGCCTTCCACCTTCAGGTTTTATTTGTTAATTTCACACTGGTGACCAATAAAAAAACATTTTTTGCCATCTATTTCTTCAGGCAAGGTCTGTTTCTTTAATGAAACCCACTATTATAAATGGGTGCCAAGTCACTTGTTACTAAATAGAAGCATTTGTATATACATTTCATGCCTCATAAAAACAACAGCATGATGTTTCTTGATTTAAAACGACCCAGTGTTGTTTGTCAGGTCAAGGGCTATAACTTTTTTTTCTTTTTACTTTAGAGAATGCAGAACTCGGACATCGGACTTTAATAGCCTTTCAGTCTTGTCTTTTGTTTCAAAATGAGTGCCATACAATAATAATAATGATAATAATAAAGCTTCATATACTGGATGAAGTAAAAGCACATCAAAAAGAAAAGCAGTTTCTTCCAGTGTTTCTTTTGAGTCACAGGACCCTGATAGCAAAGGTCCAGTGTCATCTAAAGGTAACACAGCTAAAAAATAAACTATTGTGTAATGGTGAGAATGCATAGAATGTCTGGAAGTATGATATTAACTTTGGATTTCTCTGTTTGCTAACAAATCCTGAAACTAACTAAGATTAATCAAATCATAAAAATGTTGAGAAAACTTAAAATATCAACGCAACATGATTCAATACCTATTAGATTTTCTCAGTTTGTGACTGCTCTTGCTTTTAGATTTAAAAGTTTTTCTCCAATGACATGTATCGCTTGCTTTTAAACACTTCAATTTTATATTACTTGCTATTTGGTCAAAAAAGATGCTGAATTTAGGGGGAGTGCAAAAACCTATTGTTTATTTTCTAGGCTGTCAGACTTAATCATAGTTGAAGAAAATAATTTGACAGCATATCCACCCCTGAAATTAATTGGATCTTACTGATGAGTTCAGAAGAGAGAAAGAACATAGAACTAAAGCAATGTGTCATCTGCATAAAAATGCTGAATAAAAACCTGTGCCTTATGTCACCCCATGTTAGCATAATAATGAATAAGATAACTGTCCCCTGAGGTACTCCACAAAACACTGTTCTAAAGTCACTCGTAAAAGTCCTATATCTGAGATACATAGAAAAATAGACCAGTGCTAAAAACACATAAGTTACCAAGGGAAGAAATAAAAGTATTTTTGGTCATAAATGAAATACTTTCTATTCTATTAACTTTATTTTGTTATATTTTTTTCACAGCGCCTTAGTATAGTGGTGCATTGTGAGGATTTATTTGAGAAAGGGGCAACTTATTTTATGCCTTAACGCAAGGACAGACTAGCTAGAAAGAAATATCTGCAGGTGGTGAGGATATCAAGAGAACAACAGGCTTGCTAATGTTAATGTCTTTCATTTATTAGTATAATAAAAATCATCATCATCATCATCATCATCATCATCCATGGCTTAGGGATGTACTTTAGAGCTCTGTAACATCTTGTTTTCAGCTAGGCCACAGGAATAAAGAAGCACCAGTTATGTACTGGGTCGTTTATGACAAAGAGATCGGATACTTCATATAGCATAGATGCCATGAAGAGTCTCAAAAGTCAATAGTAGGGTAACATAATTTTGACTATATCAGATGTATGAAATGATCACTTAGTAGCTGATTTTTTAAAAAATAAAACCAACTGTTGTTGTTTTCTTTCTTTTTTTTGTTGCTTGTTGGGCTGTAGATTTGCAACAATAACCTGATTATAGTTAGGACACATGACCATTTTGTTGTTTAAATACTGAATCCATCACAAGGAATTATCAAACGGCATTTAAAACCAGATAAAGACTCCAACAATTTGCTCAAAAAGTTTTGCTACATTGAGTGTTTTTTTTATTTTTATTTTTTTAAATCAAGGTCTTTAGAGTGTCAAGGTGTGCATTCAATTGTATGACCATTTCTTTTGTGCTTTCTAAATGATTCTGTTCTGTAAAAATATTTTCTATTATCCCAGGCCTGAGAAATAGTATTTGGATTTCTTACTTATTATTCTTACTTTTACCAAAACCACCTAAAATGTTAGTTGCGGATTTGGGTG
Organism: Etia nguti; assembly: GCA_015106755.1. Classification (NCBI taxonomy): domain Eukaryota; kingdom Metazoa; phylum Chordata; class Actinopteri; order Cichliformes; family Cichlidae; genus Etia; species Etia nguti. The sequence goes on from VUQG01002130.1 coordinate 3,768, forward strand.
GTCTATAAATCAGAATGCAGAATTAGGCTCTTTACATGCTGCATAGTCCAAGTGAAGGTAATTTTGCTGAAACACTGAAACTATTGTTTTATTACGCTTCAATGCTAGAGATAAACCCAAAGGTATTAGGTGGTACACATGAGGATAGCAACAATACCTTCAGAGTATATTATTTAAAAGTCTTAGAAAATTTTTTACAAAAATTACATGAAAATTTTAAACAACCTTTGTTATTTAGGCTGGTTCACATAAACATAGCAAGAGGAATTAGATTTAGGTACCCAGGATTTGATGATTGAAAAGAATCTATGACAGTTCTAACAAAAAAGGATTTGTTAGAAGGCACGGTATAATTACATCTGATAACATGTAGAACCACTTTTAGCAATGCTGGTGCGGTAACTGTGTGAATGTGATAACTAAAAAAATCTTTTACGAGTTTGAATCTCAGTGAAGTTTTGTCTGAAACTTGTGAATGTGATAACTCGAGGACAAGGTGACATAGGATTTAGAAATTGATACCATAGGTGCATCTACTAAAAATCTCGGAGGAGTTCAAATCTCTATAACTTCAACCTCAAGGTCAAAGGTCAGGGGTCAGGTTCTGAAAATCTTGTGGATGCAATAACTCAAGAAGTAAGTCACCTAAGCTTTTGACTAAAGATGTCAGAAGAGTTTGAATCTCAATTACCTAAATCTCATTGTCAGAGTGAGTTTTCATAAAATCTTGTGAATGTGATAACTTGAGAACAAGGCAATGTAGGATTTTGAAATTGACATCATAGGTGTGTCTACTAGGAGGCTGAGGGGTAGCGCTGGGGTTTTCCAGTATTATTTACATTGTTTTGGAGGAATTTTTGACTCATTTCTAGTGTTGCTTCAGTTCTTTCAGGTTCGCAGGTATTTGTTTATGCATAGCTCTCTTAAGGTCCTGCCTTGGTATTTCAATCATTTTGAGGTCTGGACTTTCACCAGGCCAATGAAATACCTCGGTTCTTTTATTTATTTATTTACTTTAGCTATTGTGCTGTAGATTTGCTGGTATTCTTTTAATCATTGACTTATTGCATGAGGACCCAGGCATCTCTTGTGTAGATGTTATGCCTTTTTCTGTGGTAAGCAGGGAGCGAGGAACACTGTCAAATGCCACACAGTTCTGCAGATGTTAGCACTGTTATCTCACAGCAAAAAGGTTCTGGGTTGAACCTTCATGTGGCTTTTCCGATGGTTTACATGAGCTCCCTGTATCTGTGGGAGTTTTTCATGGGTGCTGTGATGTTTTACTACAGTTCAAAGACATCAATGCATATGTAGGAATTGGTAAATGTGGCGTGTAGTGAAAAAATATTATCTAGGCAAAGTAGAAAGGTTTGTTTACACCTTGTGACCACTGAGGCCCAGGTGACTAGGGGCAGATACATTTATTGCATCCAACTCCACTAGCCCCCAGCAGGATTTGTCCCTGCAGGAGATAATTGTTTGAGCCTTCAGTTTGTTGGAAATCTTGTCTAAAACTTTACAGCATGAATTCCATTGGGTTAAGTGGAGGCATGACTCTGAATAGATAATGCCCTGAGAAAATGTCCATGCCCAAGAAGTCAAGTCCAAAATAACACTGCATAAAATTCTCAGTGAAAGCGTGAGGCAAGCTTATAGCCACAAGGCTAAAACAGTTCTAACTAAGACAGGGGCAGTTCAAAGTTTATTCGAGAAATTTATAGCTTGAAAACCAAGCATGCAAATTTCATGTTTGTGTTGAAATTGGACAAATACTGATTTTCAACAGTGCTTCTGTCAGACACAGTCCATGCCAACAAATCTTTATATATTGTGGAAAAAAGATAAGAGCATTAAGAATGCAATTTAATAAATTATGAATAACTGATAATAGCAGTACTGCTTGGCCTACAATTGCTTTGCAGAATCCTTAACACGATATACATTTAATACTACATTCACATCATGGTTTGTTCTTTCTAATATACCTTATTTATTTATAACCTTCATAAACTAGTGTGAAGAAGAGCATGGTCCTGGCACTGAGCCATCCAAAAAAATGTAGTCCTTCATTAGCTGCTTTTTTGATATGAAATGTCAAAATGCTTTCAGGAAAAGGGGTCAATACAGAAAGCTGATACAACGTTATTTCAAAAACCATGTGTTCAGCCACATTTAATCCACTTGCCTCCAAAACAGTTCAGTTCACATGGGTTACAGGGTGGAAGGCAGGTCAATTTCTTGGTATAGTGTTTCTGAGGCTGTTTCTGAGGGGTCTTTTGGAGCACTGGGGAAGTGCTGGTGACGGCTATTACCACCTACTGTGTGCCACCTACCTAAACAGATGGTACATTTAAAAGTAAAATCTACATTAATGTCAGACCCTGGGGTTTCGCAGTTAAAAATTGTGTTGTAACAAGGTGATAAATATTACTTATATAGTCAGTGGTTTTAACATTATAGTTCTCTATTATCAATTCTTAACTAGAGCAGTGAGTTCGACAAAAGTTGCGATATTTAAATTCATGCAGTCAATCTTAAGTTCCACAGATATTTGGAGGACTAGCGAGTGATATTTTGGAAAAACACTCTACTCCGATAATGGTTTTGAGAGCCCACTGTGTATCATTAGTACTGATTTGCATCAAGAGTGCTCAAACACCAGAAGAAAAATATCGCATATTATTAATTTTTTTTTTCTTCTGGTTTTCATCACGAAAACATCCAGTGAGCTAAAACATTAGCCCGTTCAGGCACTTGAGTAAAGAAAAGAATGAAGAATGGATGTCTGCACTCACTCATAAATTCCACGTGCTTTGCACTAGACAGGACAAACAGAGTGCAGCACTTCACCTTTGTCAGCATTTTCTTTTGTTGTGTGTTCAGCCATTGTTTTATATGTACAAAAAACAGAGAGGCTGCCTATTGCTTTCTTTTAACTGCATGCTGACAGGGCTTTTGCATGTGCATCCTCTTGGGACAGATCTCTCTAGCTAGGTGGTGTTTTACAGACTTTGCAGCTGAACAGCCCTACCCCCCAGGGGCTCTCAAGCAGACACAAATCTCTCTGACATCTTTCTTGTTTCCTTTTTACATATAGTATAGGATACACAGGTTTGAAAATTTGACCGATATCTCATAGTGCATCTTGGATTTTTAGCAGTAATTATTTTGAAAATCACAACATTATTCTGCCTGTCATACTGATTTAAATGTTCAGATTTTTGGTTTCAGTTACACAAATTAGACACTGCTTGAAAATGACATGCTGCATTTGCACAGCTTTTGGCTCCCTAGGGTTTACATTAGTTCAGTTTGTATGTCACACAGTCTTCCAATTCCTGCTGCAAATCCAGCACAAACTACTTGATCACAGTGCAGCCAGCACAGTAATATGGGAATCCGTGTCATGATTTCAGCAGGAAAGAGAGAGAGATTAATGTGGAAAAAATCATGCTGGAAGCAGAGGAGAGTACACTGCTGAGTGCTCTTTATGTACTCAGTGCCATGCTTAGTTCAGTGGTGTTCTTAATGTAACCACTCGCTTCCTGAAAGAGTTTTAACGTAGATGTGCACGGGACTACTGAAACAGCTTTCGCGAAATATTGCATTTGTTTTATTTCAAGCTCACTTGTAGGTAAAATACCATTCTCTCATGTTTTCTTTCAATCTCCTTATCTTGGATCGCTTTCCATATGCATGGTGTCCTATCCTGCTGTTTGTCTGCCACTGTATAAACATAGCCTATGATCTGCAACACAGCTGTAATGATTTAGAGGAAAACATGTTCTGGAAAACAGTGAATTCAAAGGTTTTATTTTACACTGAACACCAAATAGAAAAAACAGGCTCAGACTTCCGCTCCCCGATAAAAGTATCTTGCAGGATGTATTAAATCATTCTTTCGTTAAATGGTTCACGGAAGTTTTTTGTGAAGAAAAGTAAAGGACATGCAGGTTTACAAGACAAGACTTGGAAAAAAAAATCCATGACATTTTAAGTAAAACTGACAAGCTCCACTCTTCCTTTTTAAAATCTACAGGTCAACAACTTAGGGTTAGGGTTACACATTAGAGCGATCCTGAATCTCTTTTTATTTTAAATTATGTTGATTATTCTGTTTCTTCAACTGCTATATAGCAGCCTTGTAGCAAATACTATAAATAGTGCAGATAAATGCTCTGGAAGTTTTACAGTTAATGCAAAAATTAAGAAGCCTTTTGTCAGAGCCATTCATAGCACTGACAAATAAGCTTTCGGTGATAATAATAATAATAATAATAGTAATACACATAAAATGAAGTTTGTGAATATAAATTTAACATATCAATACACACTGTTTGCAACCAGAAAAATAAAATATTCAAAAATATTGATCATAAGTTACATCGAAAAGCTGATTTGTACAATGTTAAGTTTTTGATTTTTAAAGGCAAGGTAGACTATTACGAGTAGTTGACTACTAGAATATGTGTGTACACATGTAATACTCACCAGAATAACTACACATAGTTTTACAGCAATTTCATTACATTTGTTTCACATTAAATAGTCCACTCCACAGTGGACAGCATTTAAAATTTTTATTAGAATTTTCAGCAGTAAAATGAAATAGAAACACATTAACCTTATGCATCAAGATACAATGTGAAAGGAATTTTTTTGACAATGAATACTAGAGATGCATCGATTGCCCAGCCGGTGCCCTGACTGGTAAACGGCCACTCAGCCTCACATATGATCCAGTTCTTTTCATGCATGTAACCAAATACCCGGTATCATTGCTACTATCTGACCTTTGTAACAGACCAAGCAGCTGGAAAATGAGCTGATCAGAGGTAACCTATTATTAGATAAGGTCTGGTCAGCTCATTTGAATTTGCTGAAATATAATGTTAGAACCAACGGCTATTGTAAACTTCAATGTAACTTTTTTAAGCTTGTTTTTTAGCTTGTTTATGTCCAATCGTAAATAATGACAATGTCCCCACACAAATTGGAACCATTATTTGTTTTTCAATCGTATAATGAGCATCTCCAGATAATGCACAAATAATTTAGAAGTGAGAACTGAGTGATCCATTAGATAATTTGGGTTGAACACCTGATCTACACACATCTAAAAAAGGGAATTGCAGATGAGAAAAACAACAATGAAGTTTTTACCTGGGAAATTCAAGACTACAAACTCGTCACATTTAGCAGGTAATAAAGTCCCTGATTGGTAAGGTTAACTAGCCCATTGGCTAGAGGTTACTTTGAACTGAGAATTGTCAGTTGATAATTAGTGTACTGGAATTGTCTACTGACACTAGTGCATTGAATTATTTTTTTTTTCATGTGTTAATTGCCCTTTTGGTTTTAATAATAACAGCTTTCTCACTTTCTGCTGTGCTTTAAGTGGTTAACAGATTTAAGGCATCAAGAAGTCTGACTAAAACCCCGAGTTATTTATTTGGCTCACTGCATTTCTTTTTCCCATTTTGCCCGGAAAACATTCGATAAGTGACCTGTGAATGCATCTTTGCTAATTCACTATGGGTAGAATGTGTGGTCAAAGATGGACATTACAAAGATGCACACACCACTGCTCTTTTATTCTGCTTGATCTTTCACAATTTCCACCCTGGTTGCTAATTATGCAAAGTGACCCATTTCATCAAGATGATTGTGTAGCACATTAGAAGTGAACTCAGTTATGGTGAAGAGAAAAATTGAAAGTAGCAACTATGACAGCTATAAAAACACCACTAACCAATATGTTTCAGCAATGGATGTGTCATTCTTATTTTAATATCGATATTAACATTCTCTTATTCTGCCCTTCAGTACATTTAAATGATCATCCAACCGCAGTCCCTCATTTGCATACTGTATGAGAGGCGTTTGAGTGGCTTTTCTTTGTCAGATGCTAAAATGCTGTTGCCTTCAGATCGATTTCATCATTAAGTCGTCCTGTATTAAGTGGACGACCTTGATGAAGTATGATGTTTCGTATACTAGAAAAGCAAAATGAATTACTTCTTCAATTTAGGCCTTTCCAACATTTCTCCATTATAAGATCCACAATAACAACACAGCAAATAAGCACAGACGCGCTGTCAGAGCTTTCATTTTCTTGTCATCTCGGAACCCCTGCAGGGAGCTTCAAGAGGAGATGCGGCAATTAATGACTTTTTTGGTCATTTAGACGAGGATGCAGCTGAATTTATGTTGCTCGGTGAGCTGACAAGTGTGTCTCCATGTGCCATAGTTACTTTAGCCCATTACTCGTGATATGAGAAAATAAAGTGTAATACCACAGTGACAGCAAAGCCCAGTGTTATATGTCACAGTCAGTTTAAATTTGGCTGCAGGCTGGGCTTTGACAGAGCGTTGTGTAAGTCGACTGTAACACTTTTGATCCAGGTGGTTGCAGCACAAGGAACTCAGCACATTTACTCAATTCCCACTGTAATAATCTACATGTACCTGTGCTTAACTTATGTGTTTGTGTTTTGTGTCATATTTTTAAATATTATTTGAAAGTGATATACAGCCCTAAAAAAGTGATGCAGTAAATATTTTAGAAAGGTTGCAAACATATCCAGCTGGTAAAAAGAACAATGCCAATTTTTTTTATGGATGTTTCTTGTTGCTTGATACTCTGAAGTACAAAATCTACATTGTATCTCAAGTCACTCAATTATTTCAACATTTAGATCTGCTGTTTTGAGCGCATAAGTGCATCAACATTGCCAAGTGCTGCTACATGAAGTGTTTTGTGAGTTACTGAATAATGTACTCAAAACAGGTAAAAGGTTTAGTGTGAAACACAATACACTTCTTGCCCTCAGGCTGTTACTATCTTCCTAGCAAAAAGGCTCCACCACCAAACAAATTTTAGCCAGTAGGGTGCCAGTGCTAATCCTGATGTCAGTGCTAGCTAGCTAGCTGTTACTAAGAGTTTTTTCATGCACTGCACATAAAACCACACGTCGCATGTGTTTTGGGCATTGTTTTGTGCTTATGTGTTAAATTGTACATGACATGTAAACGAATGTAGTACAGGTGTAACAACACTATGATATCACCAAGGGGGAGATATTTTTTGGGCCCTTAGCATAACTTTCTTTCTCTCTCTCTCTCTCTCTCTCTCTCTCACATAGACAAACACACACGCACACACACTGTGAGTGCAAAAATAACAGCACATAGCAATAATCGGTGATGTCAATAACATAATTCCAGCTTTTGATCAGCACCATAGACAACAACCACAGTCAGAGGTCTGGGGAATTTACACATTTATCTATGCAATAAATTCCCACCATCTTCTTCAACTAGGCTACCGCAAGCCCAAACCAGATTTAGCTTTGCTAAAGTAACATAAAAACAACTATAAGGTCTATAAGCACGGCGCAAAAGAGAGAAGCCTGTTAACCACAGGTCCTAACATACTGACTGGACAGGGTCAGTGTATAACAAGCACACTCATTTATAGAATTTATCATTCAGCAGATGTTTCCAGTGGAGCAGCTTCTAGATATATCATGCACCCACATTACACAATGAGTGCAATGTTTCAATCCAAAAAACCTCAAGTTACCCACACATCAGAACTTCATCACTGACCACACTGCTCAAATCTAAAGACCTGGTCGTATCCTCATCCTGCTCCCTTCTCTGCTTCCTATTCTGTGCACCGCTTTTTACTTCGCTAAACATAATTTAAAATGCCACTGTACTGACAACTACTCTATACGACAGTCACAGAAGAACAAATTGTTGCATAGGTGAGATTAACAGGTCCCTGCGCATTTTGCACAGATGACACGGAGCAAGGTAATAAAGTACAAATACAATATATTATCCAGCACGCCGCTACACCACCAAAGCTTTTCAGGTAAGACACATATTTTTTATCAATGGAGTGTAAAAACCGCTGAGTAAATATTTGCAGCTAATATTCAATTCATATAACATGTTAAGCTTTGGTTCACTTAAACATATAGTGGTACTCTCATAATATCTCCACTACTATAACACTGTGAATATAGGCATCCGATGTAATGTAGAGGAGGGTCTCCTTTAATAATTGTGTTGAATGGTATAGATATAACCAAACCTATATTGAAATGTTGGCCTACGAAAAATAAGATGAACCAAGGCATACGCATTTTACCTCGCAAGACAAACTCTTTATTTTCCTTATCCACATCTAAATATGCAAATAGAGCTTCAGAAAATCTTTATCCTTGGAGGAGGTTTTCTACAGCTCCATTTTCACTGACCTAAAAAACACAGTTTACATGTGAATGAAAGACCAAGATGCATAGAAAAAGCTATGTATCCGTGCACATGTGGACAAGCCCTGAGTCATCATTATTACTAACTCTGAAGTGGCACCTTGTCAAGTGCATTTGAGCTGTGATACTGTACATTCACATACTGAATTTTGAATAAATGTGTTCACTAACTATACATAGTCACATGAATGTTTGGCTTTAAATAAAGTAGCTCAGATTGATTTGTTACTTTCCCTGGGATTCTGTCCTGCTGTGAATGGAAAAAAGGTTGGCGGGAGAGACAATGATTTAAGAAAAAAAGTAAAGCATGACCATAAAATCATAAACATTAAGCTCATTACAGATAATTAGGTTTTACAAAAACTGATAATAAACCAGAATATCAAAGAAACCACTGAAGACTGAAAAGCTGATGTCTTTAAATTTAGAGCATTTAACTAAATCGCGATTATGAAGAATATCCCACCCTGATTGCTGTTCCTCTAATGTCCTGCCAGTAATGACCAGCAACGTGTATATGAAAGCATTGAGAACACCTCAAGGAGCCAGTAAAGAGACATAAGTTGAGGAAGTAAGATGACAAATGTCTTTTTGATCAAGTAGGTAATCTGACAGCAATAGATAATTCAAGTACTGACTTGCTATTTGAGGAAACAAGATGAGCGTGAAATAGTTCCACTTTACAAACTACAGATTACTGCTAACTCGATCTAGGACTACTTAACATGGGTGCAGAAGAACTGTAGGCTGATCAAAAATAACCCTTAAATGTAATGTTGGGAAGTGGCCTGTTTTTCTGATGATTTTTTTATGTCATTGAAGTGATATGAGTTTTAATATAAGCGTTGGCTGTCAAACAAGGTATCAGACAAGTAAAATACCATTAGCAATACCATTTTTACAATTTGCTCTCTTGTGTCTTTTTTTCTTCTTCAAACCTATTCCCACATTTGGTACTCTGAGTTAAACATGTACAGCACTTAAAAGTGGAAGATAAAACACAGTGTTGTATGAAGGGGTCTCCTCTGCACCAGTTAAACATAACAGATCTATTGCTCCGGCTTGTAAATAAAAGAAATACTCAGATGGGAGTTTACCCAGATACTGCAATTAGAGCAGTGTAAACTTCAAATCAGAAAATAAATGGAAAAGTGAGAGGTTTAAAACTGTACATTTCAAAACACTACATTCTGTACTATAATTAGACCCCAAAGGACCAATTCTGAGGTTACACAAAGGCCTTGTTAATCTTTTTGTGCAAGGTAATCATAATAAAAATGATAAACTATTCTTAGACACCACCTAATTAAATATGTTATACACTTTGTTTCATATGTATGTACTCTTGGTGATCAATAGAAGTATATCCATCAAGGTAAAGGAGACCAGTACATCTTCCACATTACTGCACATGCTGCACATTTCCATCTGTCCCTCCATCCATGTCAATCGCCTGCTCCACTCAAACCTCAGTTGTTAACAAGACCTCAAGATATTTGAACTAATCCCCATCTCCGTTCTCAGTGGGGTGGCTACCTGGGTCTGGCCACAGTCTCTGTCCTCTTCCTCCTCTTCCTTCATCTACATCCTCGCCTTTACACACAGCTGCAGACAACTGTGGTGAATGATGGAGGTCAAAAATGCACCACCCTTTGCCCCTTGGTTGCACCTAGAGAATCTGCCAATAAAAGTTGAAAACAGAATAGTGAGGGTTAGGCAAGTCCAGTGTTCACCAGGAACAAGTGTGAGTTATTTCTAAGTAAGCTCTCACTATGACCTATGAACAATGGACCTGATGCACCATACTGGAATAATATGCCCCACGTGACACCCAGAGGGACACAACACAGATGTACACCCTTGAGATGATAAAGATGATCCAATGTTTCACAGCCAGGTGAAACACAAGACTGTTTTCTGGTTCTGCTTTTTTTTTTCTTCTTTTTTTTAAAAAGGGGAACCTCTTAAGTTTGCCAAGTCAGAGGCACTGGACGGCTGGTTGACATACCTCTGTCAATCCGGATGCTAGTTGACAGATGCACATCAACCAAAATAGCTTCACAACATCCAGAGCCCTGAAGAAACGCGGAGTGAATCTCAGAAATTTCCTGGGCCCAGTCACACAAAGATTTGTTTTAACTACCTCAGACCCACTGGTTGGGCTCCTTGTCGAAGATTTCCTCAATGTCACTCACACCCGTTCCACAGAGAAAGCAGAGTATGGGCACGAGAGACACACATTGCACATTACTTGGCCTGATTTGTGAAGTGGACACAAGCTTCACATGGTCAACAGATCCATGTTAAAATATTCACGTAAAAATAGTTTATGTGATTTGTGTAAAACACTAACTTTTTATCCTTTCTTAAAAATATGAAATAAACAATACAAATATTAAATTAGGCATTGTCCATGGTGCTGATCAAGGCTGTCTCTAACGCAAAATCCAAGTTAAAATAAAACTGAACAAGTATGGGCATCAGAGCAAGTGGAACTGTATGGGAGAGTAACATTTTAAAGGCATTTTAAAAAGAGAAGGTATACCCATTTTAGTTATTCCAATAATGATTTTTTACACTCACTATCATAATTTATTGCTTAATATTTAGAGAAAGTAGCAGCACACTAAGGACATGAGAAAAAAAGCCTGAAACACAGTTTTTCAAACAGCTAGGATTTTATTTTTCCACTAATTTATTAATATGTCACTGATCAATTGATATTATCCATCAGTTTCCATGACAACTAACAGAACGTCGGCTTAAAAGAAACAACACATTCACTCCAAGTAGACAATAGTTTGATCTGGCTAAGACAAATACCAAATCATGTTAGAATATTATTATTATTATCAGTGATTTTTAGTTTTTGGTAGATGATCAGCCCATCTGGTAAGAACTATATCTTTTGGTAAATGTTTAATAGACCCAGGTTTTAACTATGCTGAAAATTATTCAAAGACAAGAGCAGACAGTGTCGAAAACTTTATTTATACTTGAACTCACCTCCCTCTGTCTCTTTCCGGCTCTTCCTTTATCAGAGTCTAGTTTCTCTGTAACGCTGCTGGCTGTAATGTGAACTGTCAGTGAAAAATAGAAAATTGTTGAAGGCCATTACTTCCAAGTCATTAGTTAAAGGTGGGTGGACTGTGCAGTCTTATGAAATAATATGTGCAGCTCTTCAAGTCATTCTCCTTGCCGGGGAATGGGTCACTGCAGCACAATTGTGAGTGATGGCCTTACAAGACAACTGTACTCTAATCTGAATCAGTATGAATGGGAAAAAGAGAGGGAACTTGTAGTGGGTCCAAAATATTATAGTAAATTTTCATTTGTTGCAGATGAAAAAAAATTGAGTTTAAGTGCCTGATATTCTTATGTTACAATAAATTAGACCTTAGCCTGTGCCACAAAAAAAAAAGTAAATGAATCTGTGCTGTTGTATTCCTAAAAAATTCAAATCTTTTTCCATTTGTTCGTCCTTTACTGGAACTTGGATTGTTAGCAGTGAAACATTTAGAAATTACTGACCAAATTATGATTATTATTATTATTTTCTAACCAGGCCACAAGAGCTGATTGCATCATAAAATCTTTAGCATGCAAATTTTGGAGGGTTTTTAAAAAAAAATCAAAGACCTGCATGTCAAGTTAATGTAATCTTATTGTGCTCTTGAAATGTTTATTCTCGTGGTGACTTGGCTCATTGTCCACAAGGTTGCATGCATTATCATCAAGTTCACAGGTTTGATAACCACCAAATTAGTGTCACCTGAACTCTATTAACCCCATTCAGTGCGATGGCCTTGCTGGGTGACAGTTGGTATAGGAGTGCTGTTGATGGATCACAGTAAAAAACTAAAATCTTAAATGTTTAATGTAAGCTGACCATGAAACTGTGAGGCTAAATAAAATACCTTTTGACTGTGTGCCTCTTTCTTAGTTGTAGTTATTCATGCTGGAGGGCCAGGAGGTCCCATGATTGTATGAAATTATGAACCCTGAGGGTCAGTTAAACTGTCAAAATTTGTTGCTACTGTAATAGAGCAGGAAACTGAACTGCAATTTCATTCGTATAACACATCTTAATTAGTGAATAATAAAAGTGGCTTTAAGTTGAAGCCTGCTATAACAACTTAATGAATGGCTAATAATAATTAAAAGAACGAACCAAGTTATCCAAGTTTAATTTAATCCATTCATTTTATATATTTATGCTTTCTTTTTATGCTTTCAAGTTTTACTTTATGTTATACAACCTCTGCTTAAAGAAGTGTCTGCATGTTCAAGGATAGAAAAAAGCTGTTAACAAATCATACAATGAGCTATTTATTAGCTAACATTTATTATGGCTCTGTTGACTGTGTGGAAGTGCATGCTCATATGACCTCACAGACCAATATGAGCTGTCTTATCAGGGCTGTTTCCAGTAGCTGCAAGCAAATATGTTTTCTTTTCTTTTCTTTTTTTTTTTTTTTTTTTTTTAAAAAAATCTTTTAA
>VUQG01002132.1:0-11172 GCA_015106755.1 Etia nguti
TATTCTCGGCCCTGAAAATCTTAGAAATATGGTATCTAACCAGATTCTTACTCTGGAGGCCAAGGTAATGCCATCCAGAGTAAGAATCTGGTTAGATACCATATTTCTAAGATTTTCAGGGCCGAATACAATAACCTCAGTTTTATCTGAATTAAGAAGCCAAGTTCATGACTTTTGGATGTAGCGGTGAGAGAAACGCTTGGCGTTTCTTCTGATGTGGCGCTCACTTGTTCTCATTTAAACCAATGACATTAAGGATGTTTTTCCATGTTAGTTTAAAACTAATAGTATCTGCTAAGAAAATGTAGTGTGCTTTTTTTATTATAAATCTGTTATAAATCTCCAACAATGGCAGCCGACTCTGGTGATCTACAACAGAAAAAAAACAAACTATTGGTCGTCACAGCAGGTAGCTTTCATGTGTGATTTGGTAGAAGGCCCGTGTCGTCTCCTGGGAATCAAACCAGGAATCTTTTGCGTGTTAGCCAAGCGTGCAAACTGCCACACTATGGAGACACTACTGTGAACTACAAAAGTGAAAAAATAAATAAATCAAACAACATCTGTGTCCGATAATATGAAAATAAGAGTGAATTTAATTTTGATTAGCAGCTGTTCAGGAATGAAAACCTCAATATAAATTAGTTGCATTATCCACTCACACACTGGAACAATTATTAGACACAGAAGAAATTCTTGATGTAGCTGAAAACCAAACTGCATCAATGTGTGCGCAGACACGCGCTTTTACATTCTCCCGCTGGGAGATTTCAGCACAGCCTGCTTCATACGACAGCAACAATAACTCTGGTTTATGAGCGTGTGTATTTAACAGTCAAAAACATTCTGCACATAATGGGATGATGCAAAAAAAGAAAAGAAAAGCACATAAATCCTCAGTGGAAGTACTGGGACGTGTGTTTCAGACGTTTTCTCAGCGTGTGGGGGGCAGGGATAGCTCAGTAGGTAAAGTGTTGGCCCTGTGATCGGAAGGTCAGGGGTTCGATTCCCCTGAATGGCTACCCTGAGGTACCCCTGAGCAAGGTACCGTCCCTACACGCTGCTCCCCGGGCGCCCAATGGCAGCCCACTGCTTCACTGAGTGAATGGGTTAAATGCAGAGAGGAATTTCCCCACGGGGATCAATAAAGTATGCATTATATTATGTCACCACTTCCCTCTTGGGGGCTGTTTGAACGCCTTTCCCTCCTGCCCCAGCCTTTGTGGGCTGAGCGTGGCTCTTTGCACATATTTGCTGGGGACTGCAGTGGAGTGTGGACACACGTGCACAAACTTACGTTTCAGGATGTGTTTGGACATGTGGTGTGGAGAAGAACTCCTGTTCCCATGAAAAGGCTGAAAAAAAATCTGATGTCAAACTGAGGGTAAATGGAAAACTGAGCAGAACTGGGCGCTGCGTTGCATTAAGAAGTCAGTTCAGAGGACTGCTGTAATGATTTCATTGGTTGGATACCTTCACACGTGTTTTCTAAATGTATCCTTGCCTAGAAAAGAAAAAGAAGAGAAGGAATCCAGTCCATCCACTGAGAAACAAAAATATTTTAGTGTGATTTCTGGAAATTAACATAACATTTTTTTAGCTTAGTGGAGGCAATTATGAACCAGCTACAGAGTAATGCTGGTAACTGTCTTTAATGGCCTCTCAACTGCTCTCTATTCCCTTCACAAACACAACATTCGACTGTTGATGCTGTCACATTGCACAAATGTAACATTCTTGACACCCAGCATGGTGACTGGAATTCAGGTCAAGCTTGCCAGTGCATGCGCACACACACACACACACACACACACACACACTTAAAATCACATGATAATGGTTACGAGACATTTTTAATGGGAATCTGTCAGACCTGAGGCTTTGGGGAAATTAATGTTTGTGTCCTGTGCATGTTTTCCACAGCAGTGGAATTCAAAGGATCAGTTTGTGCTGCAGTTACCTTTTACTCCTCTGATAAAGAAAAAAAAAAGTTTAACCAAGCAAGTCTGTGCCTGTCTACCTCTTCCTGTTTGTGGTCAGATCCTCTGCAGAGGCATTCACGCCCTACCAGCCCTTTTATTTGATGGGCCTGGCTGAGAGGAGCTGGACAGGGCTGAGGTCAGGGGTCGTGGAGGTGTCGGGCTGATGACCCAGAGGTGACACGTCGCATGAACATGCATGCTTTGCATTCTCAAGTAGTCATGGAGGAAGTATGGAGCATAGTAGGGGGAAACTGTTCAATAAAGAGAATATCAGGTGTCAATTCAGAGATCCAAACCAGTTTCACGCGGTGAAATCGCTAGATTTTATTGGCTCAAAGTCAGTGTATAACGGTCAGGAAGAACAGATGAGTAATAGACCCAAGAAAAAAAAAAGGGGGGTGCTTTTTGCAGTAGGAATAGGACAACATGTCTTGCGATTCATTCACCACCAGTTCTTTTATGAAGCAAGATCAATGGGTTAGTGAGCCTTTACTTGGGTAAATCACCTTATGCTGAATACATAACCAGGTCTGAAGCTGCTCATGTTCAGAGTTTCAGTTTAAAATCAGCTGGAAGCGGAACATCTTTACGGATTCTGTAATATAGCTTCTCTGCTGGGCGAATGCATTTTACAGCTGCACTTTACTAAAATCACAAATGAGGCCCAGCTGTAAAGTTACAGCAGCACAAACTGTGTGTCGCACTGTCAGTGGAACGTGCATGTATTTAGGTCATGCAGAAAAAAAAGTATAGATGTTTTTCATACTTGACTCTAATCTGTCCACCTAATTAGTCGTCTTACTCTGGACCAATCATAGCATCTTTTGTGAGTTGACTTGAATCACATACCGTAGTATTTTTGATGCTCTCTGTCATCAAATCAACAATTAGTCGGCTAACTTTGATCTCCACTGTTGAAACTTAGATAAGGACTATTTATTTCCCGTCTTTTACTTTTCTAAAGCAAATCTTGATGTAAAACATGTCATCAAAACTGTCAACAGGCTCAAAAAGTGTTACAAAGGGTGAGATGTGATAGTGCTGCCGTGGAGAAAGGATGTTTTTAAAAGGTTAGTGCTCCTAAACTGCACAGTGTAATCTTGTTTGTGGTTTTTGGGAAGCGTGAATGACACGGTAAGAAGTTAACTGTGAGGCCGCTGCACCTTTAGAGTCACACAGAATATTTATGTAAAAGTTACAGAGATGAAATGATCTAGAAAATCTTACCTGGAATAAAAACACATAGCACTAAAGACACTCTAATCTTACAGTCATAAATCCAGACCTGCTGTGTGCATTTCCTCCTTCAGGCCTTAAATATAATTACAGCCAGGATTTCCCTGCCTTACTACAAAAACCTGTTTCAACTTTACTTCCACCCTCTGTTCGTTGTTACAAGGGCAACCCTCACATGCCTCCACTCTCCATTTCCATTAGCCTGCCCCCCAAGTTTGAGAAAGAGCACATTTGGTATTTATTCCATGGCAAAATTAAAGAAATATGAAGTGTGTCTGTCTCCACAAGTACTGAAAAAAAGCTGAGCCCTTGTACGTCTCAGAATAATACGTCCAGGGCGGAATTCTCCACAGCGAGGTAGGTGAAAGTGGAAAGAGAGTGGGTCAGAAACACCCCACTGAGCAGTCTGCTGATGGTGCTCAACTGTTTGCCACTTGTTGTAACAAATCCTATGTGGCCACACACACTGAAAGCCTCACGGTGTCTCAAATTCTGCTTACAGATTAAATACCTATTAGGACTACACAAAACACTAAAAAGGAAAAAAAGCCACAAAAAGAAAAAAGGCTAACAATGTAAAAAATGTAAAGAGATCACCAAGTTATTACGTCCAAACATTCAAATCCATCCAACTCGTGTTCATATTTCATTACTGTCACCACTGCCGAGATCAATGACACCACGACAACCGCAACTTTGAAATGTGGAGCGGCGTTTGAAGGGTGGAGCTCGTGGACGTTACCAGGAAACCACCAAAGTAGGAATGCTCCATCCTCCGATGACAACAAAAATCAAACAAGGACAAAATTTCATCACTAAAACTCTCGTGTTTGTTGCCCCTTGGCCCCATAAAGCCATACCCACAGCCACAGGGCCTTTGCAAACCCCCAGCAACATTATGAACCCAGAGCTGCAATCTTTGACCTGTTGCTGGTTTGCTCTTTAAATATATCCAGGGATCTTGGCTACTAAAGGCCTGTCATTTTGGTAAATGTTTCTGTATGTGTCGCTCCTCTAAGTGTTGCTCGTGATAGTGACTGACAGCAGCTAAAGCCTCAGTATTGGGCCTCCTGAAGCACGTCGAGATTTCCATCAGCACCCACCGAGGCTGCACTGTTCCTGCTACAGTGCTGCAGTATCAGGCAATACAACCAATACACTGGAAAATAAAAACATCTGCCGAGATCATCTGGTGAGGTTAATCTAGAGTATCAGGTCAGGAGGAGATGTGTGTAGGCAGAATGAGATAAAAGTGTTGATTTACTGCCAGAGAACATGTCCCACATGTATAAGCTTTGCCGCCTGTGTTTGTGTGCAGCCTTGCGTGGCTACACCTTAGGTAGTGGTTTATTTGAGCATCCGTCTGCTCGTGGATGACTCTATGCATCTGCATGTACACCCATGAGTGCTCCAGTTTCCCCACAGGGGGTTGAGAGCTTACAGACTGTTCAGTAACAGAGCGAGGAGATTAAATTATGATAAGCGGTGACCCTTGGGGGGGAAGGGCACAGGTGGCCAGAAAGTTCTCTCTTGTATCTACTTTCCTTGTCCGGCAGCTCTGACACTGCTCGACTTCAAACTTATTTTCGGGGCTACGACTCTGCCAGCTGTCATAAAACATTTCAAAGAGCGGCTTCTGGTCCTCAGCGACAATAAAACCCTGGAGAATATTTTGAGATGTTCGTTGGATGGACGTGACCTGCAAATGCAGAGGTGATGTCTCAGTTCCAGGTCTGGGACTCTGCCCTATTAATAAACTGTGAGGAAGTGGTTTGGCAAAGACAAACACACAGGAGGACTTGAATTAGACATCTGTTCATTACAAGAGCTCTGCTTCTCTTCTCTGAAAAATCTAGGTCATAAATGGCCGAGCGGCCAACAGAACCCCTTAACGACTCACTTTGTTTCACAAACATGTCTCTCCAGTTCACAGAATTATCAAATAATCTGTTCAACATCTGAAAACTTTTCAAAAGGCCCATAAATACTCTGTCTACAAATCACAAATTTAAGAAACGAGCCAGAGAAATCGAGGACGGAAGAAAACTGACCGACAAAACATTTGGCGACCAAAGCTGACAGACTTTTGTGACAAATAAACGGATTGTCCAGTGGTTGTTTTGGGAGTTTCTGCCAGTGCCACTTTCAAAGCAACAATCATGTTAATATATCAAAAGATTGTCAGTTTCCCTCTGCTGTTGGAGGAGTTTGATTTTGGGAGAGGTTTTAGGCTGAAATGACATAACTGGATAAAAGCACTACCAATGTTAATATATGAGAAAACTAAGATGTACTGTCCAGCTTTTTGGGGCCTGGTTGGACTTGTCTGAAATGTCTTACTTTTAGAAATTTGGGTAGATGTTTCATTGGTCTGTTTCAGATCATAGCCAAAGATTTGTGGCTGTAAAGACCTCTGTGTCAGAATGCAGTACCTACTGAGAAAAAGGTCAAAGGTCAAACATGACATAAAACTGTTTTGTTTCCATTTCCATGATGTCGAAGATATTGATCCTGAAGATCATTCTTCACACGCAGACACACTAAATGCGATCGCTGCTGTAAGTTCTTGCAAAGGAGGAAATGAAGAGTGGAAAATGTCTGAGGCTAAACTTGGACAAGACTCAGTGTATGAGCCAAGACTTCCAGGAACTCCAGATTAATCATGAACCTGAGATTTGGTTTTTCAGACAAGAAAGAGGCAAACATGTGGATGCTTCAGTTGTGTGCAGACAGCTGAAGCATCCACATGTTTGTGTCTGGCTCCGTTTGGCTCAAACATTATTGGTCTCAGTCTTTGGATGATGGCTTAGAAAATAAAAAAAGTGAGTCTTAAAAACTCGTCTCTCAGCATCTTTTTGTTGTTACTGTGTGTGGCAGCACTAAAAGAGCATATTTGGGGTCTAACTTTACAAAAGTAGCATAAATAAGAGTCCAGGGGAGAGGGGGTAAATGGTAAACGAACATTTTAACTCAAGTTCACCCCGCCCAGCTGTGTAACAAAAGTCCCTTAGACACAGCTGGGCACAGCTGGACTACATTTCTCTAACAGCACAAAGAGAAAACTTATGTGACACATTAAGCATCAATCCGTTTTCATGATGCTTAATTATAGGAGCTGAGGGTAAAAAGACCTCCGAGGTCAGACTTTTATAGTGGAGCGTGATCGTCCACGGCCCTATTAAGCCATCAATCCCATTTGGACAACTGAAATATAAACTAAAGGACACAAAGAAGTAGTATCTGAAGGATAAATTTTCTTTATTTCCCATCTCAGTCCTTTCAGGAATCTTAAAGATATTTCAGCCACTGTGTTGGACGTATTGTAGCAGTTAAAGATGTGACAAAAGTGTTAGAGCTGAGCTGATGTTCACACCAAATCAGTCAATAACCTCAAAACTAGACTCGAAAAACTATTTTTGTTGTCCAAGTAGGTGAACTTTGAGCGACTTCATCCAAACTGTCTTAAAATCGTTTTTTCCACAACCAAAAAGTAAATTCTGGAGCTGTTATTTTAATTTCCCTTCTGGAAAAGAATGTGTTTACTCTTGGCCAGACCAACGTCATCCCACACACAGCTGCTAGAGTGATACAAGGGAATGATGGATTGGTTTCCTTGTCTATCCTTGCATGAATTGGCATTCACACCTAACAGTGCAGTCCGTAATTTAACGTAGTACTACAGTGAGGCTGCTTAATGTGAAGTTTAAGATAAGAAAAACTGCCCTTCGAATCAATCAACTACACTAATCTAAAGGGAAGAAAAAGTCCAGTCACTGAAATGAGGCCTTTCCAATGAGTCACAGCTCAGATAACAGGATGTCCCCAGGGGGGGAAAGGAAATCCCCCACGATCTGGAGAGGAAAAATACCACCAGACCTCCCAAAGCAAGCTGTGTGGAAAAAGTTTGACTGTCGCCAACATGAAGAACTGACCCAGGTGCTTTTCCTGGTGTTGATATACGCTACCTTGTACACAAATACGGGACATTACAGGAAGTGAAGAAATGCATCATCATTACTGTTGATGTATGTGGGGGCAGATCCAAAAATATGACTTCCTAAGAGGAGGCTGATCTCATTTCCTCTCGATTCACAGCTGGCTCTTAGTGAGCTCCTGAGAAAGAAATCAGCTCCAATCTTGCCTTTTTTTCTCCCATTTTCTTGTCTCTATTCACCCAGGACAGAGATGTGACACAGCATCCAACCACACAGCCTCCGGCCGCGACTACTCTTTCCATTAACTTCATTAGCTGCCGACTGCAATCCACAGACACGATATTCCAGAGACTTTTGTTTGGCTTTTATTGGCTTCAGTGTCAACGCTGTGATCTTTATCATGTGTGGTGTTGTGAGGAAGACTAATAGATGGAAACAGGCAAAAAGAAGAAAAAAAAGTAATCAATCATAAAACCTAAAGGTTCACATTCTTCACAATCACGTCAGTGGAAAAACACACTCGCTTGATGGCTTTGGTAGCCCGAGGAGGCGCTGTACGGAGACTAAGGAATGCTTGTGTTAGCAGCTGAAAACATAATAACACACTTACAACATGTGTGTTTGTCCCAAAACACAATGCCTAAATTATAAAGCAGGGAGTGACGAGTATGTGGCTCAACTTTCACTGAGGAATTCACCCACACTTACATGCTCCGAGTGCTGGAAAAACCCTTTGGTGCAGTAGGTAATAACACCTCCTGACGTGTTTCCTAGGCCTGCAGGATAATCAAAGATGAAGCACTGTTTGGAGTGTACATTTTGAAAGTAAGCCATGACAGTTGTAAGAGGTGGGACTGATAAAGCACACCTAAGACAAGAAACATTGCCCTCCCCTGCTCTGACATGACAAAAGTCAATGAAGGTCTAGTTAACACTTAAACACAGGACAAATTTAGCTTAATTTAAAAATCCTTCTCCTCACATACAAAGGTCTTGAATAACCAGGCTCCATCACCCTACCTTAAAAACTCATACCATCATATTCCCAATATCCCAGTAGAGCACTTTGCAAAAGTAGAATGAGAGACGGAGCCTTCAGCTTCCAGGCCCCTCTCCTGTAAAACCAGCTCTCAGTTTGGATTCAGGATACAGACACTCTCTGCTTTTAAGAACTTTTATTGATAAAGCTTATAGTTTGGTTCTGGATCAGCTGATCCAGCACTTTCCCTTGTTATTCTTCTATAGGTTCTTTGTTCATACACCACTGCTGTCTTCTCCCTCTCCTCATCCTCCAACTGATCCAGGCTGCCCCTCCCTTATCCTGGTTGTACCCAATCTCTTGCTGTTAAAATGAAGCTTTTCCTTCCCACTGTCACCCATGTCCTTGTTCATCAGGATCATTAGATTGTTGAGGTTTTCCCTCTAATATTGTAGGGTCATCACCTTACAGTATAAACTGCCTTGAGGCCAAATGTGTGATACATAAATAAAATAGGACTAGAACTGATCGACTACCAGTTCACCTTTATAAGAGACACTTAACCAGAGCCAGTCAGGAGGTGTGTCAACACCATGGTTTATACCATTAAAACAAAACCAGAGTATGGAGTTGGAAATGAGCATTAATGAAGAATGCAGGCCAATGTCATCAACATCACATATACTTCAGTAAATTTGTTGTTAGGATGTTCATTCAGTGAAATATTCTGCTCAGCATACATCTAAGCCACAGCTCCTTCCCAAGACTCTGAAGTTGTTTTCATGTGTGGAAAACTGTCTATTGGCTGCTGGATGATCCAGTTCATTCATTTCAACGTCAAATGGTGAGTACTCTCATGATGTCATGGCTTTTATGGCCAACTCAAAACAAATGAAGCTGTTTATAGTTTTTTGTTTTCATACCTGATGACACATTGTGAACAAAAGCAGAAAAAGTTCAGGAGTTTGTATAATTTTCTTCATATGTTTGGTGGGAACTGGGCACAATCATATCCAAACGTTTTGAACCACTGATTCAGATGAGCTCACTCTGACCTGGCAGCAATGCAGCGTCTGAGGCCATCCCATTACAGAGCTTGCCTTTCACACCACACGTGCAGCCCGGGTGGAAGCCTCCCACTCGCTGTCGGTGCACCGAAGCCTCACTGCCTGTGCCATAAACCACAGCCAGGCTGTACTGTAAAGCCATGGAAAACATGAATGGCCCAGACTTCACTGTATGTGTGACATGCCTGCATGCTAGTGAAAACCACACCACCACCGGCAAGTAAGAGGACAAGAGGGGTTTTGATTGTTGGCTGTGACAGAGCCACTGAGTGGAGGCCCACACAAGAGTTTGAGTGAGGAGGCAGAGAGGATGAAGAGGCTGCTTTATACATGGAGCATCTTCTAAGAAGGTATTAACAATGTGCTGTCATTTAAGGATTACTCGATAAAGATGGGCTCCTGTCTGTTTATGAACAGGCTGAATATAGTGCCAGCTCCATCGTGATGAACAAATGAAGTCGTCATCGCCGCAAAACTTGAATTCACAAAAACTACGTTATTAACCCAGAGCAGCGTTTTCCCCGCAGACTATAGCAAACAAAAGGAGAGCTGTTTACTGTCCAACATCTACATGATGTCATGAAGACATTTCTGCACAATGGCTCTACTGTATAGAAAGTCATATTCCACTCGCTGGCTCTAATACGAGTCCATATTACAGACTCTCTGGGGGAATTAACCACTCATTTCGTCAGAGTGACACAGTTTCAAAGGTTCTGCCCAAACCATGTAAAAATTCCTCTTTGATGAAGAGATGCTATAAACCACTGATCCAAAGAGAAGTAGCCCTGTCATTGGGTCTGTTTGTGTCCCCGCTGCTGCTTAGTAACCAACCCACAAGGTGAGTTTCTGCGTGGGTTTCATTAATACCGCAAGGCGCATGCCAGTCTTTTTGAGGCGGAAACTAATTTTAGGGAGAATTTTTCTTTCCCCCTACTTCATGTTATATTACACCATTTCTAAATTATTCCAAGTATTTTTATTATATTATATCCAGTAAAAAACCCTCAAAAAACATCTTAATGCATCTTAATTCAACTTTTAAAAAAATATATAACGCCAAATCGCAACAATGGTCGCCTCAAGGTGCTTTATATTGTAAGGTACAGACCATATGATAATACAGATGACCCCCCATAAGCAAGCATTTGGCAACAGTGGGAAGGAAAAACTCCCTTTTAACAGGAAGAAACCTCAGGCAGAACTCAGGGGAGAAACCTCAGGCTCAGGACCACAGAAATCTGTGGTGAAGGGAGGGAGATGGGACAAATTACACACTGTGGAAGAAAGCCGGAGATTAATAATGACCAAGTATTGAAGGCAATGGGGTGTATAAACACAGCGAGCGAAGATTGTTGAAATAGTATCGTGAGTTTTGTATATTTTTTAACACTAGCTAGCAGCTGATAACTTTAATTCTTTAAATTTTGTCGCTTCTGTCTGCAGAAAAACAAGCTCAGAGAGTTATGATGCTAAAGTGCATGCTTCAAAATGAAGAGTGGGTTACATACAGGCTATGTCCATTGTGGTGGACATAGCCTGTCCACCACAAAAAAAAACTATGTGGGCTTCATAGATAATTGGCAAACCTTCTGGAGGAAACCTGGTCTTGTTAGGAGAGACGGCATCCATCCCACTTTGGATGGAGCAGCTCTCATTTCTAGAAATATGGACAAATTTATTAAACCCCCCAAAATATGACTATCCAGAGTTGGGACCAGGAAGCAGAGTTGCAGTCTTACACGCCTCTCTGCAGCTTCTCTCCTCCTGTTACCCTCCCAAAAACCCATCTCCATAGAGACTGTGTCAGCTCCCAAACAGACAAAAAACAAACTAAAAACCAGCAACAAACAACTTAAACATAACAAATCACAAAGAAAGAACAATACAGCATCCACATCTGAACCAAAGAGTAAAACAAGAAAAACCCTAGGTTTCTCTTCAGCACTGTAGCCAGGCTGACAAAAAGTCAG
>VUQG01002133.1:0-16375 GCA_015106755.1 Etia nguti
CCATAAAAAAAGTAAAAAAAAAAAAAATTTAAAAAAAAAAAAAAAAAAACTATATTCTTGAACAGAATAGGGTGAATAGCATGAGAGGATCTCACTGAAAATATTTGTTCATTTTCAGATTAAATAAAGTAAAACATAATATAGTAGTATACACAAAAATCTAATGTAATAAAAAGGTCAAACTCTACAATGTTTTTTTTAAAGAATATTGTAGAGAAAGTGTTTTCAGCAACAGAGGTGTTTATTACAACCAATTTGATTTATAGTTTTAAATATTCGATCACAAAACGTAAAGAACAAAACTCAAAAATGAAATCAAGTGCATCACTTGCAAGCAGCACTGGTAGAATAAGTAGAAGATAACTATACCTTTTTATTCATCTGCTATAGATTATTATTAATTTTAATGCTAGTAAGCTTAATTTGTATTGCACACCTGTTTTTTTTATGCTAAATGTGAACACAACTTGGCTTTCAATACAGCTCCTAATGCAGAAGCTGCCATGGTTCACAGGCCTCAGCTGAGTTTCCAATCAGTAGTGTCATATACATACATACATGCATACAGCTTAAAATTTGACTAAGAATATTGAATTTAGCATAATAAATGCAAATCATCTACAGTTTAAATGAGCCCTCACTCAGGGGTTTATTTATATATGGAATATTGCCACCATGCACCATTTATTTATTTTTTATAAATTCAAAAGAGTTTAGACAAAGCTCAGTATTACAAAGTGAGATTGAAAATTCTATGTAATTTTCACACTTTTATTTATACTATCTTGGAAGTCTGATTTTGAATAATGGCACAACATGAATTAGCTTTATTATTTGCCAACGCAAACTTCCAAGAGTTTTAATATTCATTATTGTGCAACTCAATCAACATATTTAATGCAGAAAGTTTAGAGCAAAAAGACAAGAAAGATTCAAACTTAACAGTATTTTTGTCTTTTTAATTTGATGGAAGAATGTAGCAGTACAAGTTATTTCTGTAATAAATTTGACAAGCGGAATTATATATATCATTAAAATATACATTATTAAAATGTATAAAAACTCTCCGATTCAAATACTTCAGACTGCAGCCATGTTTTCTTATCCGAACCCTCAACTGTATAATAATTCCAGCATTAATTAAAAAGATTATTGGTTGAACGGCAACACTGTTTTAATAATTAGGGCATTTCAGATTCATAATTATCATTTTATAATTAAACATTTCAAAAGTGGATATGTGATGTGGTTGTTCAACCTATTAACATAATTATTTTGTACAGAATATCTTGATTTCTATTTTAATCTCATAAATCAACTATTGAGAGAAATGTGTATCACATAACATTTAGCAGATACAGATAAATGTATCTTTTCTGCTGCACAGTAAGACAAAATGAAAAAGAAAATCAATAAGAATCAAAATCACAATGAGCTAATAAAATGAGAATCTGCCAGATCTAATTCAGCACCTCCTAATATATTTCCATTTGAGTTATGACATGTAGAAACCAAATCATTAGAAGTAAAAAAGTAAAGTGTTGTTTTAATATTTTCCACATCTTGATGTTTCGAGTTATTTGAGCCCCGTGTCCTTTCTAAACACAGTGCAGACAGTTTATGCTCACCAAGTTCACCAAGCTTCAAAATCCACACATTCTGGATAAAAACTGTGCACAACAACCACATTCAGAGGAGAAGAGAAAGAGAGGAGTTAGCACATGGTTATCAGGGTGTCAGCACCCCCTGCTGGTTTTGGCTGCATGACTGGGACTTCTGCCCTCTGGTCGACCCCCAGCCCATTCACCCAAATCTCTCAAGACCTGTTCTACCATATGATACAACAGCAACCCATTGCTACTTAGAGTTCCGCGTTAAAATTAATTGTTGAAAACACTCAACGTGGTCCAAAAAAAGCCTACTCTTTTTACCAGACTCCATTTGTGTACAAATAGAATGACAGAGTCATGCTTCTCTATTAATTTCACGTTTCTGCCATTCTATTTTTCCTTTTTACAAGTTCTCCTGTTCGATGACGAAATGTTATTTATCAATACCAGGGCACAGTAGATTACAAAATATTTATGCTCCTCTATATTTAACAAGTGTTTGTGTGTCTGCTTCCATAACAAAAGTGCTAATGCTAGACCTTGCAGTAGAAAACAACAAGTTAATGAGTTGGCTAAGGTCATGCTTAAGATAAGTTATTTAGTAATGCAGCTTCAGATCAAATTTACAGAGGTGCCTAATGGTGTATTGGTGGACAGAATATAGTGAATGTAATCAAGACTATAAAAATGAGCGGTAGTTGAGATATGGAGTTTTTATACATCATTATCAAACTAAAACTGCAACATCCTAGCTTTCATTTTAGAGTTTCTCATAAATGAGATATTAGTTTAGGAAGGAATTTACGAAAAATATAATGCCTAGAGTAATGAATGAAACTGGAATACCAAACAACTGTTATTGTATTATTTCAGATCTATTTGTGACTCGGTTTTTAATTTGATGAAAATCAGCCACCCCGGGCTGGGTTTATATAAAAATATGTTAGGACTGATGTGAAGTATTAAGCCAATTATTGTTTTGCTCTGATATTTCAATAATGCATTTCAGACACAAATGCAAAACCAAAAAGTGCTTAAAAAAAGTCTCCACTGAGACATCTGCTGACATCTGACAAAGAAAAGACATAAACATACTTTATGGTTTTTGAGAAATGTTGCATTTAGGATATAGTTATTTAGTTTCAGCAGTAACCACTTCAAACCATGTTTTCTGTTTGTTTTCCATTTCCTTTACTAAAGGTCAAAAACTCTGCTATGTTGTTTTAAATCCCTCTATTTACCCAAATTAGTCTTGCTTAAAATAAACGACATAGAATTTTTTGAACAAACAATTATCATCTAAATCATTATGATTCTAAAACAAGAGTTTAACCCTGATTTGTACAGACGGTAGAGTGCAACAGGCACAATATTGAAAAACAAGCTTCACACACTTTAAATACAGATAATCATCTATCACAGTGAAAGCTTTTTACACCACCATGTTTTCAGTTTCACTTGTTTATTATACCTCTTCTCAGAAGTCCCACTGTATACACAGTCAGACTGTGTTTGACATCTGACTGACTTATTTTTTGATCACATAGCGATTTAAAGTATAGCATACATATACACCACAGAGCCTGTTTGATTTAGAAGCAAGTTTGAGCCTTTTTCGTACTTTGCAGATGACAGACAAATATCTGAGCATATGTTCTATGTCTCTGATATTTTGTTTCCTGTCAATTAATTAAATACTATATGTAATTATTCAATCCATCTAAATACCTTGATGGTCTTTTAAACTTTACTTTCACAAGTTTTGTATTTTTAATTTGGATTATTTTGACTGGGCAGGGCAACAAGCTAACCTCACCATTTGGTAAAACTGCATCTATACTTAGACACAGGTAAATGTTACAGTTCAAAGTGGTGTCAGTTTTCTTCTTTAATTTGCATATAAACTCATAGTTCTTAACTTCCCCCTGACTTATCTTCCTCATTGGGAAGATTTACCAACCAAGGAATATCAAGGTCTCAAATCAAAGGGAAGGAATGTGAAAATAGAGACAGTAACAGCATATTACCATGACACCACCATCTCCCATGTGGACGCACGGGAGAAGGGTGACACTACAGGGAGTTCTGGGTCTTGTCGTTAGCCAGCAACGGGCTGCTCTCTCTGGGTTATCAGCCTTCTCCCGTGACCCCCTGGGTGGAGCAGCAGGGCTGTTCTGTTGTTTCATTATCACAGAAGTTCACGTAGCATGGAGAGGCGCCATCATTATCCATCAGGCTTAATGAGACTATCTCACTGCCGTAAAGGTCAGGCAATTACTGCTGGTGCAGTTTTCAGCCTGGAGACGCGAAGAGGTTGGAGCGAGATGGAAGCAAAATAGATAGTACATGCAGACACACACACCCCCACACAAACAGCTCACATAAAGGCTACATGTTCGGAATTTCCAAAGTTTATTGAAACTATTTCTTAAATCACATGGTAAACATTTTTTTAAATTTTCCAACAAAAATAACAAAATAGAGCATAAAAATAACCTTAAACACAACAGTGTCCTGTATGCTAATAGATAAATGCATATATACATTAATATCCCTGTCTAAAATGAGCGCTACAATCGCTTATCTTGCTGTGTTTTAAAGCATTGTTTTTTCCTTGTAGTTCACTTGCAGTATATGAGCGAGGACAACTGTCTGGATCATGTGCGGTATATGACAAGCCTATAATTGGATCAGGCACTGGACCTTTAACCCATGGCATATGACATTACCCAGAGGCAGAGTGTATGTCTCTTTCACAGTTCTAACCATCAGCAGCCATGACTTCTATCAGCAATGATCTCAACATACACAAGACTCTTGGGGTCAGAAGGCAGAGTGGACTGTCCACGAATCAATGATCAATGGTTCAATGCCTAGCTGCTACATGTCAAATTTCTTAGTAAGATCCCCAAAATTGCCTGCATATTTGATCAGTACGAAAATGAAAAAAAAAGTGATGTACTATATAAAATAAATAAAATAATATAAATTCAGTCAATTTAATCGAACTTAATCTATTTCTACCACCACAAACAAATTTTTTTTCAGTAAAATCTTAACTCGAGGTCCATTTACTAGCCTTTTTAGGAGCTTCTAATTGCAGCCTCATATGGACCTTGCTCATTATCTATTACTTTCACCATGAGAAGACAGGTGGCTATCTAAAGAGACAGTACACTTTATTTCTTTCAACGGTTGACTGCTGGCGTTTTACGGAAATAACTTCCTTTATACACAGTTAAATGTTTGATAAAGCAAGTAAATAAACTACTGTCCCGAAAATACAGAGGTATGATTCAAGAGATAATTTGTTTGTCTGGTAAAATGCTTTGTTGTTTGAGCCAC
This sequence comes from Etia nguti, assembly GCA_015106755.1. NCBI lineage: Eukaryota > Metazoa > Chordata > Actinopteri > Cichliformes > Cichlidae > Etia > Etia nguti. Next base: position 4,956 of record VUQG01002133.1, read on the forward strand.
TCAAAAGTAAGAGAAAAAATCTGTTTGTGACATACTTGTTGTGATTGGAAATCTCTTGCTCAGAGAGAAAATGTGCTTACATAACCTTGTCTCACAACTCATAGAGATATGTTATCATTGCTTAATTAGGAATGATGAATAATGGTAACTTATCCAGTGCAATGACAACACTGAAATGTAGAAATTATTCTTCCCTATATTGCCTCTATTTCAACATACAATCATTTAATGCCAACCAATTTCTCCAGCTATGACAAGATACCTACAGAAAAATGTTTAAGAAAAATCGTACCCCTCCTTCCTGTCAGATCACTATCTTGCCTCCAGTGCCACAGGCAATCCTGGGACAGGTTTATGTTCCTCTCACAGAGTTTGAACCACTGGTTACAGTGTTTTAACGGCTGGATTAATGGGGTGGCAAGAGGGGCCATAAATTGATAATATAACCACTGAACATACTTGCCAGGACAATTAAGATAATACAACTGGAAATAGCGGCCCCATGAATTGCCATGGTAAAGAGCAATGGCTGACTTACAATGATGCACGCCCTTGAGGCCTTTGGCTGGAAACTGTCATCGTTGTTCCTCCAGATATGAGCAGCAATAAACTCCTGACAATCACACGACTGTTTGAAAGTAAAAAAAGGACATTTTGAAAATATGGAAGACTCTCTGGGCAAGCTTACCATGTACAGACCTACTATATTGATGGAATAGTTGTGACAAAGATTCTAACAGTTATCATGCATCAGTTTAAAAAATAAATTTATAAAAGCCTTCAAACTTTCAATATTCAGTCTAGTAATTCTTCTTGTCAAAACACCATCTACAGGCATAACTACTATATTACAAGGGGGCATGACATTTGGAATAATATTACAGTAAGCAGAGTGTCCAAAGGTCAATGATCTTGGTCTGTCGTTAACGACTGTCATTTAGATGGAGAGCTTATGTGCTGAAGGATCAGAACACAATTTGCCTAATGCCTCGCTCATCTCTGAGAATGGAAAAAGGCAATAGGTCTCATCAGTCCTTATGAAACACTAATAATCTGAGAAGCCACCAACTGCCTTCCCTGAATAAAACAAGCTGAAAAGGAGGAGCCCTTTAGAAACTGTGCTTTCAGAGATTAGAATAAATCCAGTGTGTTATTCTAGGACTGCCAGTCAAGATCCGTAAAAGGTGGCCATGCTTGTTTGTCTGTCCCAAAACTGTGGATCACCATTACACTGCATAGCAAGCAAGTGAATAACAAACACAAAGGCATAATAAGAGAGTGAAAAACGATGCAAAGAGGTTGTAATGAAGATGAAAAGACTTGCTCTGATGGCTAATGAAAATAAATGCCCATATATCTTTGACACAGTACTAATTACAAGCTGGATTTCCATTAATAGCTAATGAAATATTAAGTTCCATTAGCTAATAAAAGCAGGCTACAAAAACGAATGCAGTCACACTGAATGATTCAGGAATAGGTAAAGAGATACAGTATAAGGTCCTAGTTTTACTGCTGAGAGAAAAATGATGAAAAGTCTTCTTTTACAGTTTAACACTTGTCAAAACTAAGAATGAATGGATGTAGTCCTTGGTTTTTACAAAAAGACAAATATGTTGAGGAATATGTTCATCGTAAGGATTGCATAGGTACAACATTTGCTGGGGCATACAGTAATTACATACAGCTGCTGCATTATACTTTCTTTTTAGTTCTTTTTACTTTCACACAGCAGTTTATGTTTACAAGGAAAATTAACAGAACCAAGTATAATATCCTATCCTCTGTCCTCCATAGACTCATTCAAAACATGGGAACTTTGTACGTTTTGGAAAAGATGAAATGCACAGAAAAGGTAATAAGTTCATCAGTGGGAGTTTAAAGAGAAGAAAGGGGAAAAGTAAAAAAATAAAATAAAATCCCACTGTCATTCACTTCGCATCTCCAGAAAACCTTTCCATAGTATTGATACCATTTACTACATCTATTCACTCTTAAACTGTGGTGGTGTGTTCAGGAAGTAACATGTCCCATGAGTGGGATATTACAAGCAGATATCAGGACACTAGACATGTACTCATCAGGGTATATTGCCTTAAACATTTCCTTGGAATAAAATGGAAAATTTGAAGAGCAGATCAGTATTAAGTTGCTGTTTATAGATTACTAAATTGGTTACCACAAAAGCTTCGGTGTTCACTGGAATGATCTCAAACAGAGAAAAGGGTACAATTTTTAACAGAACACCATGGTGTAAAAGATTCATTTTCAATGTTCTGATTTATTCCCATGGCTGGTTTCAAATGTTCCTGGGGAAACTTGCCAGACAGCAGTTTCCACACACCATTATAAAGCTTCAAGGTACCCTTCTGGAAAGATACCTAAGATGATGTGTGCCACTCAGTAATCAAACAAAACTTATCCGCATTTGGGAGTCAACTGTAACCCATCAGTCTCCTGCGGTGGAGGATTGCCTTCTGAATCCCTGAAGCTTATTGTGAACAGTAACTATTCTTAGACTTTGGAATCGCCCGCTGCATCAGATTCTTGGTCTCCCAGTTGCACTTTCTCCCTCTCACCTCCCAGATGGGCAGGAGCTGGATCTCCTCATATTTTGAGGCAGTGAGGGTCCTCAACACATTAACTTAGAACCCTTAAGAAGCCATGTCTCTTGCCGCCTCTGCAGTATTTTGGTTCTGGTATCGCCGGTTCCCTATAGAAGACCTGCACCTCTAGAAGACCCAAGTCTTTGCAGGACACGGGGTATGGAACTTTTGTTTTTTTTCTCTCAGTGCTCATTGCATTTCCTCAGAACGGGTTTATCGTCAACATAGAACCAAACATCATTACAAAGCACTTTTTTCTGCCATGCTCTCCAGAACACTTCCTAACAATGCTCAATGTACCCACTCAATTCCAGGTTTTTTATCATGGGAAGGGTCAAGTGCATTTTTCAACAACTTGTGTCCCCCCCAAAAAACAAATTTTTTTATTTGGGTATTCCATAGACCCTCATGGTATCGCTTCGTGCTTCGTGCTCAACCTTCTTAATCAGTCAGCATGGCCTCCAGATTAGCTTGATGCTGCATTAGCTGCTAATTATCTTTGATGTTACCTAGAGTACAGCTTCCATTTCATCACTTTTTCCCTTCACTTCATCCAGTCTATTGTTTCCTCTCTGAACTCCTAGATTTTGCAAATACTTTTCAAGCTAGCATCCTCACTATGCGAACATGGTCCCAGGGAGATGCACTGGTTACTATGTCTCTCCTCAGGCCCATTTTCTATTGTTTTTGTCCTATTTTTAGTAATAACTTCTTCCTATCCATTATTAATAGAAACGGTACTTTAAAAAGGAGCTGGTCACTAATACACTTTTAATGTAGAGTGAATAGATTGTCTTTTCTCTTTGCTGTATGATAGATTTTTTTTAAAAAACAAACAAACAAAAAACTGAAAACATTACAAACTAACATAAACCGTGCCAGAGTGCTGAGATATAGACATGTTTGTACAATTTAAAATTCTTATCCATTTACTGTGAAATTCCATCTTGAGGCTTATCCTTATTCACTGAGTTGGATTTAATAGGTGAAATGTAACAGAAACCATAGTATTTAAATATAAGCTTTTAACCACACTGAAAAACCATTGCAACGTTTCCCATTTGCTGCTTAAACAATATCTGTATTAAGTCGGCTCATTTAACCAAAGATAATACAGATACGTTCTCCTCTCCCAAGAATTTCTTCTTGGCTCTAAATACAAGAAGAAATTGTGAGAGAATTAGGATATTAATCATTAATGGTTGGTCAGTAATGATTCTGGTCCTTGGCGTTATTGGTAATTTATAATGAATGATCATAAAGCCCGGCCTTGCTCAAGCCCCTTAAGCTTGGAGGCCTCTGCAAATGAATACGGAAAAGACCTGTAGTCTTTGAGCATAGCAGGCCTGCCAAGCACCCGATTGATTTTCTTATTTTCATGCTTGCAGCCTGGCTCTGAGGAATGAGTTTTAATTCTGGCAATGCATGATTAAGTCTGCTTGTGCTTAACGCAGGCTTGTTCGAGTGGAAAAGTGGATGCAGTAGGGAAAGGAGGTAAGAGAGCTAAGTTTGTAATGGCAAGGAATGTGTGTAGATTTGCTTCTGTGAGGCTTTATGTTTGTGCGTGCTTTTAGGTGTGTGTGTGCACGTGTGTTACGGGAGCTGCGGTTGTTCAGAGGGTCTGAATGGCACCTGACAGGCTTTTGATTAACGAGGCCCTCTGCCCTTCAATTCCCCAGCCTGTCACTCAGAGAGGACGCATTAATCTTCATCGCCTGCTTGTCAGGTCAGGGCCAGTCCAAGACACCCACCAGTGTGTATGCATGTTTGTGCTTTTTAATGCATGTCTATGCGTGTTTGGACATTGGTCACATGTGCGTAAATCTACGTATGTGTCCTTGCTGGTGTGTGACATCAGATACATGTCTGTGTTTGAGCGCATGTGTGACATTGCCTGGGTGGAAGAGGTGAAGCATTAGGGGATGCTGTTTGAATTGGGGGTTGTGCTGAGTAACATCAGTCTAAACAAAAGTACAAAGACAAGATCACAAGGGCATAGTGGAGACAGTAAAATACAGAAAAATGCTCATAATTAATATTTGGCCCTTGAACAGTAGGCATTTGCATAATTTATTAAGATTCAAAGGAGCATGTGCAGTCTGTCACACCCACATCATTCCCTTGTGTGAGAGGTGAGAATGCAGGTTGAAGTGAGGGTGTGTGTAGGTTGCTCATCACTATTATTAGTGTGTGTTTGTGTGAGTGTGTGTGAGGAGACAGATGGAGAGTAGCACTGCCCCTCCCACCAGCCACCACTCACTGGCAGGAGTGGCAACCCTACCAACATCATGCCCCCGAACCCTCGCAACGATGTGCTTGTCCAATCAGACAAGCCCAGCTGCATGAGTATTAGCCAATCCCCAAAAAAAACCAAACCAAAAAAAACACAGCAGTTCAATTAGAGCATAATAAAAGGACATTCATCATTCAATTAGGCATCTGTCACCAAGACACAAAGGGGGTAAAAACTTGGGAGATGCAGAAAGAGGAAAAGGGTGGAACAGAAATGAGAACGAAAAAAAGAACAAAATCAAAAGGAAGTAGAAAGAAAAGTTGCAGACAATAACTGAACAGACCTCCAGAAAAAAGGAATGGAAAAGAACAATATTCAAAACTGACGTAGAGGAAGCAAGCTGGATAATATGCAGAGACGCAGATGGCAAAAAACACGGCATTAGAAAGGAAGTGAAGAATGTAAAATGGTGGAGAAAGAAAACAAGGCGGGGATGCACAACATTCATGAACTTAATTACAGTGGGAATTCAGTGGCATTTATATGACTAACAACCAGCTCTGACATCAGGACATCAAAGAAACATTGGGACAATTTCTCAACTGTTGTATGAAGACTTGATCATTCTCATTTGCACTAAAGTATGAAACTACAGGCATTCATGCTACTCACAATAGCAGATTACACTTAATTGTAGTGTATGACAGTGATGCCCATCACAATCTACAGCTATTACACACTGCAGAAATTATACACTGCTCAAATTCACTTGGTTACCAAATCAATAACAGGCGTGACGACTTATATAAAAGGGTAAGTTTTAGCAGTTTGCTGGTCTGGAACATTACATTGTGTGTTAACAAAATGCCACAATCTTCCCAGTAGTGGACATCTCCCAGCAACTTCACCCCAAGGACCAGACCATGCAATGATCAGAAAAACTGCCAAAAACTGCAGAGATAGCTCTCAGATTCCGTACGCCTCAGTTAGCAGTTTTTTTACTTTGAAGTAGGTTTACAAAGTTGATCTGGATAAACCACAAAACTTCTGGAAACATGGGGATATTTGGCCATAACGCACAGCACCGCATTGTATGAAAAACAAACACATCTTAACAGCACAGACACCTCATACCCAGCACGATGGTGGAGCAGCAATGCTTTGGGCTTGTTTTTCTTCCACGGGTCCTGGACAACTTGCAGTCATTGAGTCAACCGTGAACTCCACAGTATACAAATATTCAACAGGCAAATGTGACGATGTTCGTCCAACAGCTAAAGTGTGGCTGAAACTGGGTCATGCCACACGTCAAAGGTCCCAAGCACACCAGCAACTAAGTAACAAAATATAAACCGTAAACCTCAGTGGACTGAAGTAATGTCAGAATCTGATAGTCATACATATAATCCAGTTAATCTGCTAAAAGTGGTTATAAAACCTATTGACTCACAGGGTGTAGTTAGGTTTTCACAGTCCTGTGAGACGCAACTTAAACTTTAAAAGACAGCCACTTTCTCATCTCCACTGGTAATTTTCAGAGGCCATTAACTGATGTACATGTTACCATTTACTGTGACTGTTTATTGTATGCTATTACTAAAATCTGGGTGAATAAGTAAATGGCAACAGCATGAAGCAGTTTATAGAACTGCAAAATTTATAAGATGCCACATGAGTGCAGACCATTTATCATTTGTGGGGGATCTTTTACAGTATCTTTGGTTTTAAAATATCTTCACTGAAATTAAGAGAGAAACCAAAAAAAGTGAAAGAAGAATTGACAAGATTGTTACGAGTTTGACAGAAAGCATTGCTTCAAATGAGTGCTGATATATAAAAAAAAGAAATCTATACGTTTTTATCTCAGTTCACAGTTTACTTGTTTGTGGCGTGCATCTTTACAAATGAAAATATCTACATCTACAGAAACATGTTGGGACACATTAAGCCTTTGTGCCACACAGTTGTTATTACCTATGATATCCAAAATGTGGTTCTAACTGTTTGTCAGATTATACGTTAAATGAGACACCAAAACCTTTAGCTCTGTTTAGTAGAAATGCCTAGTTGTAAAGCAAGTCAGCTGATGTGCTTCCACATCAAACTCCTATTAGCCTGCCAATACTGGCTGTACCTAGTAATTAAAACTGTGTCAAAATGAATGCAGTAATAAATAATTCAGATTAAACTATTAAACATAGCACCAATCATATCAGCCTAATTCATATTCCTAGCAGGACATTTTGTGGCATTGTGTGATCGCTGATGTATGAGCTGCATTGGACAATGCACCTAAAACAAGTGATTGATGATCATATGCAACACAAGCCCATACTTAGGCATCAGATTGGATGCTAACAAGGCATTTTATTTGCACGTATGGACTCAGTGGTAAGTGAAGTGAGTGAGCCACACATCAAAATTAGGTTAAGATTTTTATACAAAAACCTTGAATAACATTTAATCACATCAAACACCCTCATCACACTGTCTTTCTTGTCTTCCATATTTCTCTCTGCCTGTCTCACACCAGCTGTCTCCAAACCCCTGTGGTCCTCCCTCCCTCGCCCCCTTCCTCTCATTCCTCCTCCCCTCCATCTCTCTCACCCCAGTCCCCAACCAAGCAGGAAAATGATCCCTAGTAAATAATATATCAAGATAAATGATAATTGCGCCGATTTTTTTGTGTGTGTGTTCCGCGTCACTTAATGAGCGCCATAAATTAGCAATGAATTCGGCTGAAAGCGTTTGTCAGAACACGGTCGATGTAAATGTCCCATGGCATCCCGATGGTTACATTTTAGCATCTTCTGCATCTCTCTGTTTCTTCAGCTTTGAAACACATCCTCTAATTCAGATTTGAAAACAGATCTGAGTTCAAATGGGACTTCACTTCTCATACTTTGAAGTAAAAATGAAACCATTCCACTTTGCTGGGTCCGCTGAAAATACAGGCAAGAGTCGAAAAGGTCAAAAAAGACAACTCAACTTGCACAATAGCAGTTTGAACGTTTCACTGCAGTCACTTAATGTTTGTAGCAGTTTTCTTTCATCACAAAACTGTTTCAAGAAAAACGCATTTATGATTTAGTCCCATACTTTATTTGATAACAGACCAGAAATGTCATGCTATAATATTTTATTATAGCATGCTGTTTAAGTGCGCGGACACCATGTACAGTTATTGTAGATTGGCTGTGGGTGAGCACACGCACTTATGCCTCATCTCTCCGTCCCTGTCAGACATCAAACGGGGGCCTTGGCCACAGATCGCACACGCAGGGATCCCTAGAGACGACCTGATTGAAACCTGGCAACAGGACCAAACAGCTGCTTCAAACAAAAGACATCTGCATATTTCAGATTTGTTTTTCATAAATTAACACTGCAACCTGCCAAAAAGCTGGGTGAGGGAGTCTATCGACTTGTGTATAATTAGATAAAGTTTACAAGCTTTGAAAGTTGTAAATTAGCATGAGGTAAAGGGGTGCTCACTTGGGAAGGGTGGGGGGAATGCAGCTTACAGGCATGTTTCTGCCTTCTTTTGTAATGACAGGGAGATTGGGGGATGGGATGGTCGGATGTCTGTTGAAACCACAAGAGTAGCTCATCTCTATTCTTCTCTTTGGAGAGGTATGAGGTGAAGTTTTAGCATGTCAGTGGCATGCTAACAGTATGATGCTGCTTGCTACAGCCAGTCAAAAACTGATCTTTTTTTTGGCTCTGCCTGTGGCCTTATGACATCAAATGTGTATTTGTGTGGATGTGCATGTGAGCATTTCTGTTAAGCTCTGATAAGGCCCTGTGTGGTGCCTTTATGGGGTCAGACAGTGAGCTGTTACACTTGTAAAAACCCCTTCAATTATTCAGTGAAGTCAAGTCTCCCCTTTATCTCCCGCTTGTCTCCTGGTATGCTTGGGGACAGCAGGGAGAGACTAAGAGTGAGGGCAAAATAGAGGAATGGAGAGGAGAGTGGGTGGAAGGAAAGGAGGGATGGATGAGAAGGCATGGATGTCTCCTCAAAAGCATTGCTACCTAATTACTATCTCATTTAGATCAGCAACCACAGTTATAAATAACCCAACAGCTGGCGCGATGGAAACAGACAACACCAAACACGGAAACGCAGCACAATATCACAGTCAGCTGAAATAAGCGCCGGAATGATAATGATGTCTGTGGTGCACAGAAAAAGTCTGATGTGTCTCAACATGGGTGTGCTGTTTACAATCTCCAACCCTCAAATGGGCCTGGGGTAGGAGTGAGGTTAAGTTATAAGTATAGATGTTAGAGAGACGCTAGAGCTTCAATCCAAAACTGTGTTTGAAAAACATTTGCTGCTGAACATCACATCTTGCATGTGAAAGTATAACAGCCTTCCAGTGATGCAAATGAAAAAAGATAACCAAGAAAAGTTGTTGAATGGCAGATTATTTAAAATTAAAAGACATCCTTTTAAACTAGGAATCCATCTAATTATAAAACATGTACCGACCCACAAGACTTTTGTTTTTCATTTGGTCAGATTGTGAAGTATCTGCCTCGAAAAATTCCACTTCCACCTCAATGAAATAGTGGTGTCAGTGGGTATAAACTGTTCAAAGGAACACACATAATTCATGTAGGTGAACTAAACCTTCTTTAAACTCCCAAGCTGCTATTTAGTTGATTAAACTATTTATCTTCCAATTCTAGTGTCATTACATTTGACAGCTCATTTGCCCCAAAGATTTTGTTATAAGGCAAAATTTAGAATTTGTAACTAAACATAAGTTCTAAATTAAAACGTGTGTTGAAAGTAAATAAACCTATCCTCCCTGCTAATCTCGGTTGCTCAAATTATTGCCCGTGTCTGTATATCTCCTCAGTAAAATCCTTTTGTTCTGGTCAAGGACTTTTTTTTTTCTCCACTGAGCATGTTGTTAATGTCCTCAGGCCAAACAGTGAACAGGAATCAGAGCAATAATGCCCAGACGAATTTCAAATATTGTCTTCTGTGCACCCCTTAAGGCTTAAGGAACATTTTTTAAACATTTCCATGTTTGTGTCAAAGCTCTCACAAATACAGCTTCTTCTGTTAAGTGATTATACAGACAACTTGGGAGTGATATAATTACCTCAAACATGGCAACCCTAGTGGTGGAGCTTGTGGAGGTGATAATATATGGTAATTACCAGTTTCTAGGGCTGAACAATCTGGAAAGAATGTATTTAAGATAAAAGCAGGAAAACAACCCCGGCAGCGGTTTTACATGTACAGCATGGTGTTTGCACTGTAAAGGAAGACAATGGCTGTAAACATTTAAGAAATGGTAATGAGATAAATGCAGTATCCCTTCCGGAGAACACATGTATTTTTGTTCACAGACCTTGAGTGTAACAGCTCTCACAAGGAACGGGTTCAACAACTGAAAGATGAAAATCATTGTCCCCAGAAACCAAGTAAATAAAATGACTGTCTAGGCAGTGGTAATTACATTTTAATTGTAATTACAAATGCAATTGCCATTTTATTGTTTAATCTGTTAATATTTGTAAATTTCAGTCCAAAAACACTATAAAGTGCCTGCAGCATTGATAAAAATCTCACCAAGAAACCCTTAAAGAGCTATAAAGTAATCATTTAATTTCTCTGACTATTTCCATAGGAATATGCTGCTCTCTTTCTTTCTCCCAATTAAACCCCAAATTTTCATTAGAGCTTTGTGGTGAGTGGTGACAATAAAATCTTTGTCCTGCCACACATGCCCTCATCAGAGAAACAAATCTCTGACTGAGCTCTCCGTGAGCATCAAGGGAACATCGTTTTTCAAAAGCTATTCATTCAGCCTGAGCTCTTTTGACGACAAGCCTGTGATACAGCAGATCTGCTTTGGTCGTTGTCTCTTGACGGACATTTTGGCAGCAGATGACGGCTACTCGGTTCGAGACGAGTAGACCAAAAGACTGTAGCTCTGTGTCAGCAAACAATGGGCAGGTTTCTGTTTCAGCAAAGTGAAAGAACAGAGTGAGAAACATGATCTTCATGTCCCAGAACACATTTACAGAAATGAAAAATGTGATAGGCAAATCTAGTTTTCCAATCTTATATTGAAGATATTTAATATTGTAACTTATGCATCATCTGTTGGTTCACTTGGATGGCCGCCTACACAGAACCTCATTCAGAAGAAAGAGGAGCAGGTGGGTGAGATCAAGATATCAATTTACCACATTTATCTTTATGTTGCTCATTTTTCAGGTTCACTGACATTTGGATTTTTAAAAGCCTCTTGTGTCTGTTAACTTTGCCTCGTAAGCATCGTCTGTTAAAGCTCTGCTAGTGTAACTAATTCCCAACATCTCTAAACCCAGGGTGATGGAAGGACCTGGGGAATAGGAGATCCTAAGAGTGGGCGGCCCCTCCTGTTGTAAGAAACTCCGGTGAGGGGTGTTCGCCATATGCTCACAGGGTTCCAAGGGAAAAAGGCTCGGAGGATAAAAGTGAACGCAGCGGCAACGGGCCCTCCATCAGTGTGTTCAAAGCCTCCATATGAAAATGACTGTGTACATCTTCTGCTGAGGCCAAATTTAGATCAAAG
>VUQG01002139.1:0-19049 GCA_015106755.1 Etia nguti
CTGTCTTTCTCACTAAACAGGTTCTTTATCCTGCAGGAGAAAGTTTTCACACGCTCTGTTTCCTCATCCTTGGAGATATCCTTGGTGTTTGTCTGAGACTCTTCCCACTCTCCATCGTCCTTCTTCCAGAAGTACTCGACAGGCCCAGCTTTGCTAACGTCTCCGTCACACACCAGTTTACAGTTAGGTGAGGCTGAGCTACACACCAGCGGCTTCACTTCCACCACAGGCTGGGGCACATCTTCGACCGCCACAGTCTGATAAACCTGACTCTGGACCTGGTTGTTGATCTCCACTGAATACAGTCCAGTCTCCGCTGCAGTCATGTCCCTGATGTCCAACACTCCTGTGTCAGTGCTCAGATTGGTTCGGCCTTTAAACTTGCTGTAATATGTCAGCTCAATCGAGCCTTTCACCCACTCAGCAAGCGGATTCTTGTCGTATTTCCACACGATGCTGGTGATCGCTCCAGAGACCGACTGAGGGTTGAGCTGAAGTGTGCCGCCAACCTTGAAGTACCTCTTCACAGTCTGGGCCTGAGTAAAGCCGAGTACTGAGTCTAAGAGCAGCACTGTGAGGAGCCAGAAACCAGTCGATGTCTCCATGTTCACAGATCAGTGCAGAAGTGACAGGTCTGTGCAAGTGTCTGTTTTTTTGTGCCGTCTGTGGTTTCCTTTGGTGGATGTGGTGAACTTCATCATTAGGCGTTTGAAACAAGTCAGCCAGCCCTAAAACAGCTTTGCAACCCTTTATGGTCGTTCTGAAGCAGCATCCAGGGGCGTCACATGACAGCCTGTCTCCTCGGTCAGCCCTGATGGTCGATACTGGCCAACTGACCTGTAACACTCCTGTTTTTAAAGACCTGCTGTGGATAAATTCTGTTGAAACACAGCATCAGGACACAAACCAGAACATTTCTGCTGTTAATGAACCCGAAGTTAAACCACAGAGTGAAACAGATAATCAACATTTTTCTGCCTCACGGTGAAAAAAACGAGACGAGAGGAGGTTTTCAAGTGTTTTCTGTCTTTAACACAGAGAGAACTTAACAGTTTATGAGCATCATTTATCTCTGTACATACAGTCCATGTACAGAGTGCACACAGTGCTTACAGCAGAGAATCAAACATCTGCAGTCAGATGATATTTAACACTTTCCAAACTGTTTTTTCACAGTTAAAGGCTGCAGTCGAAGGCACGGGAGGAGGAGGAATGCTGGAAAACTTTCGTTTACATTTAATTAGCTGAAGGCGAGGACCGCGACGGGCTCTTTCAGCATGAATACAGACATGAGCGTGTTACACACACCAATATCAATAAAACAGGAATTAATCGCTTACTTTAAGAAACTTTGCAGAACACACAGAGCTTCTTCCCTTTTTTAAATATAATGTTTATAGATCATATCTCTCCAAGTTTTGCTCCGATGGCAGCGTCTCTGACGTTACAGAGGAAACAAAGCAGACTGTAAAACGAATGCATCAAACTGGCCTCACAGTCCTGAACCTTCAGAGAAAACATCTGAGGACCGATTTCAGCTCCTGACTGATCTTCAGGCTGCAGAGCTGCAGGTGAGGAAGTTTGAGCGGGACCTGCCTCAGGTGTCCTTAATTTATTGTCCCTCACACTGAATGTACGGCTTTGCTTTTTCACTCATTTAACATTTCATATCCTCTAAAACCTGGAAACAAAATATATTCTTAGAATATCAAGTTTTCTTCCTCGTTTCTGGTTTTCTAGGTTCACCATCATCATCGTCACATCTAAGCGAGATGCTTTTCCCGACCATAATTAAAAGCAAAGAATGAACCAGCAGATAAATTTGTACCTAAATGAAAACAGGGAAAACTTCTGTCCACCAACGCGAAATAACAGCTCGTTACTATGCCCGGATCGGCAACTGGAAACACTCTAAGCCCACAGGCGATCACATGATCACTATCAGCTGCCGTTTTGGAACAATGAATAACGTCTGGGTTGTTCACGTGTACCAAGCAGACATCCTGGCCCAGACTTCCTGCTCCATCTGCTCTCCATTGCTTATTAATAAACGTATAAATATACGTTATACAGATGTGTATAGATGCAGTCGAACACTCAAACACGATTGGTCCAGGACCAAACATCTTTCCCTGTATTCCACTGCCCTGCAATCAGACGCCAACATCAATGTTTTAATGGCTTAATAATAAAGAATATTATGATAACTGTGTATTAAAGTGTTGGGAACATAATCCTAAAACAATCCATTCATAGTGAATTGAGTTGCCTGGAGCTGAAGATCATCCACCATCAAACCCACAAGCAAACAAAGCAAAAACCAGTGAAAACATGTTGAAAGCTGCTGTTTTAAAGGATCGGGGGGTTAAAGCCTCTGTTTATGAGGCGCAGCCAATAGGAAAGATGTGAGCTTTAGTCTGGTTTCTGCTCTCGTCACATGTCTGGACAGAGGCGCTGTTAGTGATCTAATAAGGTTTCTCATGAGCTGCTGACCTCAGGAGTTTAAACTTTCTAATTTAACCTTTGAAAGCGAAGTCGCTGCTCGACTTAGTCGTGGTAGAAAAACAGAATGCTGAGCGTCAGCCTGCGCCTTCCAGTTCATATATTTACACTTATTTCTTTTTCCTGATTTAATCCATTGAAATTTGTCTGTTTCCATTATTTCAGAAAACTGTAAATAAAAGTGAGTTTGATTATTTAGTTAAACCAGCCTGGTTTTTATTTGTGTGCAGAGTTTGAATAAATTCAGGCAAGAAATGCTGATTAATTGTTTGAGCGTGAAACATTTGTTTCATTTCTGACCACGGAGAAACTTTTCACACCTTTCTTAGTGTTTTCTTTTAGACCTTTATCCTTACGTTAAATCAGAGAGTAAAAAATAATAATGTTGAAGGTTGTAACTCAACCTGAGTTAAACAACATAAATAATCTAATTATCTGTAAACGGTAGTGACTGTAAGCTGGTGTCCTCCTCTGGTGCAGTGGGTCTTTAACAGATTTCCTCCTGAGAAGCGGCAGAAGTCTAAAAATGTCACTGGAGGAAATACTGCTGGGCTTCAGGAGCTGTAAAAGGTTTTTTGGTCGCTCTTGTTAAATTCCCAGGATCTGGAATGTAAAGCGGATCCTGACTCTCAGCCCTCGGCCTCCAAATACGCAGCTGCAGCGTTCAGGAAGTGAAACAAAGGCCATGATGCTGCGTCTCCCTATGAGGTCAGCTGACGGCGCCCTTGCTTCCTGCCGTGTCGACCGAAGCTGAACGACGGCTCAAAAACCCTTAATTAATGGGACAGTTTGCAGTTCTGAGGGATGAAGACGAGGCCGTCGGCTTCATTTGTGGGTCGATGCGCAGCTTTCATCTTCATACAAAAGAGGCTGCAGACAGAAAGGAAAAGAGGACATGAGCGATAAAACAAAGTGACCGAAAACCCGAAAATCTTTAAGATGGAACCGTCTGGTTTTTAATGTTACTTGATAATCGTCATGTGGAGGGAAGTTGGTCCTCTGTGTTTGTAGAAACAGAAATGTTCCACAAACATTTGAACATCTCTGATCATAAAGCTTTTATATCTCACACTGTCACCCAGCGTCGCCTCACCTTGCTCTCCAGCACTCGGCCGAGGCTCAGGCTGCCCAGCTCCTCCAGCGTCTCCACTGCTGGTCTGTTCAGGGTTTCCGGCAGCAGGAGGCCCAGACAGCCCGCCGACAGCCCGCTCAGACAGAACACGGTGAAGGGCATGGAGGTATGGAGGGCTCGCTGCGACACACAGAGACACACAAGTACAGTGTGTTTACACAGTGACACTGTGTCTGAATTATTTACACATACTGATCAGAATGTTGGTCCAAAAGTGAGATCAAAACATAAATCAAGAGCAAATTGTTTAAAGAGATCCTTAAAAAAATATCCAAATACTCTCTGATGCTTTATTTTATTTTATCCACCAGCAGGAAAAAATAATGTGTGGTTTTTTTTTATAAAAAGGGTGAAAAAGAATCAAAGCAGCAGCAGAGCTAAAAGAGGAGGACTGGTTAAACACATGTGGAACGCCGCCTCAAAGTCAGACCTGTGGAGAGATTCCTGCAGGAAAAACAGTCTGGCACATAATAATTTACCTAAACTGTGATAACAACACATGGCTGCTTCTTCATGGTTGGATTTGCTAACACAGATAAGGTCTGTACTTTCCTCTTGTGGGACAATTAAAGGATTATTCTGTTCTATTCTTCTACTCAGACTCATTTGGAGTTCTGTGATATTTATTGGGGACAAAGTACAAGTGCAAGTAAGAAAGCAATAACTAAGATGTGATTCAATAAAGTGTCTCGTGTCCCTACAAAAACACTCCAAGGAATCTGACCTCCTACAAGATTACTGGGAAAATGGAAATCATATCCAACTGTGCAACTAAATATTTATTTTTACTTTGTTTTGTCATCTTTAGCAAATCTCTGGATAAGACACATATCTCTACTTTCTGCAGAAATCTACCCACAGATGTGACCCGTGAGCACGGAAAACGATGGGAGATTTTTTAAAAACATGCCGGTCTTTTACACAGCAATGAGAGCCGCTCGTTTTAAGCTTGTTTATCCCCTCGTGCCTATAATTCAGGTCTCAGCACTGCAAAGACATGGAAAAGTAGGCTCCAATCAGCCAATCAACATGCAGATATGATACCAACACCCTGCCTGTCTAATCGATCTCCAGTTCTCCATCAGACTGTGGAGAACTGTATTTCCCTGAGCCTGGATCTGCCGGAGGTTTCTTCCTGTTATAAGGGAGTTTTTTCTTCCCACTGTCACCAAAGTGCTTGCTCATAGGGGGTCATATGATTGTTGGGTTTTTCTCTGTATGTATTATTGTAGGGTCTACCTTACAATATAAAGCGCCTTGAGGCGACTGTTGTTGTGATTTGGCGCTGTATAAATAAAATTGAATTGAACTGAAGTGTGTCAAAGAACTATGATGAAATATTTAAAAGCGTCTTAAACTATAACTCTCTTTGGTCCTGATAATCTGCCTCGTATTGTTCGCTCCTCCTGAGGTCTGTTTTTCCTGTGTCTCTAAGTGTTGCCTTCACGCTCTGTAAAATACTGTTAACTGCTGAGAATCGCTGAGGTTTGTGGGTAAAAAGCCGACCTTCATCAGTTCAGATAAACTCCACAGCCTGGGTGTGCTGTTTGATTAAAGCCTCACTTTATAAGGTCGCCCGATCAGGCTCGAAACATCTGAGGAATGCCACGAGGATCAACACTCAATTTATCATTCATGCTTTTATGGAAAGAAAGGCTCTTCATTCTTGAAAAGACTCAATCGACTTTGCCTTCAGAGCTTCTGTATTTTGGTTTTAATTTATTTTTCAAATGCAAATAATGACATGAAAATAATTTAAAATATCTGCTACAGCAAAAGGAAGCTGTAGCTATGATAGAAAGAAAACTGCAGACAGTGTTCTTGCAGGAAATTACAAGATATTTTTAAAAGTATTACATTAAGAGCTTCTTAGCTGAGATTTCTGTAAACACATGTTCGTCGAGCTTCCCTGTATCACCACTAGAGGTCAATGTTTATTTAGGTTTAGAGTACATGGTAAAATGAGGTCAAAGGTCAGTGTGACACATTACCAGAAGAAACCAAAACCTGTGACCCTGTTTTTCTACTTTCATGTGTCACATGTGACTGTTTAACGGGATTTTTTTTCCCTGTGAAACGAATATATTTACACACTTTGATCTGTTAGGAATTGAAGTTGTGTGAAAGTGAAACACAGCAGGTAAGAAGTACACAAAGCACAGCATGTATTTATAAATCAGACCTGTGGTTAAATGAGCTGAGAAAGCAGGACGTTGCACAAGGGGAGGATAAATCATTACAGATAAACTTTCAGGCAGGCCCAAGA
Organism: Etia nguti; assembly: GCA_015106755.1. Taxonomy (NCBI): domain Eukaryota; kingdom Metazoa; phylum Chordata; class Actinopteri; order Cichliformes; family Cichlidae; genus Etia; species Etia nguti. Next base: position 5,901 of record VUQG01002139.1, read on the forward strand.
GCAGCTTCACATGGGCAGGAAAAACTGTGTTCAACACATTAATCAGGAATGTGTGAATCAGTGAGGACATCAAATAATAAACCTGCATCAGTCAGTGAATGTAAATGGATTTCCTGGAATGAGGTCATGTGACCTCATCACTCAGACAAGCTGCATGAACTCCATTTCCTGATATTCTGAACTTTGCAGAAACATCAGCCTAACAGAGATCAATACCACAGCAGGACAATATTCTGGACATGAGCAGATAAGTCCAGCAGACTTTCCAAGATCACAGCTGTGTTTTCCAGCATTTTTGGCCTCTGACGTCTCACACCCAGCAGGGTGTAGTCAGGGTGATACTTCAGCAGTCAGTGAGTCATTAAAAGCCCCACCAAGCAGATTTTCCCCTCAGCGTCTCGATGGTTTCACTTTGGAAATGCTTCACTTATTGTCACCTAACACCCAGCACAGGCCCATGAACACTGAATGCCTCTGCGGCGCTGCACACACTCCTTCAGAAGTTTAAGTAAAAACACTGTTTCCTTCCTATTAACAAAAAGGAGCTGCACCCACAGAGATGACAGGGCTGGTGGGAAGCAGAACTCTGTTGGCACACTTAAGGTTTCACCATCTATCACTTTTTAAAATTCCCCCTGTGTGAACTTTCTGTATGTTTCAGAGTACAGAAAGCATGAATGTTTCACCACAGGCAACAATTGGAGGAATTCCTCCCTCACGCTGACATCACACTAACACTTACATCAACTCATCTTAAACAAAAGTTCAGATTTAAAGGGGAAAACAAGCACAGACTAACAGTAACTGTCCTCCCAGCTCACCACGCCCTCGGGTATGAACTCATGACTTGAGCAGGAAGTCGCTGAGCTGTCAAATGCAAAAATTCACACTTTAAGAAACCCGGGCTGGAAACTCCCACAAGCCTCACTGCTACTTTTATCTATGAGGCATAAATGCAACTGCATGAAGCAAACGGGACACGGCGACTGCAGAACCCAAACTCAACGATCCCTCCTAAACTAAACTCTAACCAAAGAAAGCTGATCCTGTTAGTCTGCTCGCAGCGTTTCAACTCGCAGGGGACACGTTTCATCATCCAGGAGACGTCTACACCAATTCATCTTCCTCTCGTCCCTGCACACACCAGCTAAAATATTTATAACAATATGCATAAAATTAAATTCAAAATAAAATCTCTTAAAAGAATAACTTTTAAGAACTACCAAATCCCCTTCTCCATCATCGCTTTTCCTCCTTTTTTATTATTAAACCATGTTTTGTTTTTTTAAATGATGTGATCTCCATGCCAACAACAGCTCCAAACAGGAAATGCTGAAAGAGGAAGTGATAATATTACCCGCTGCAAACGGGGAGCTGGTTGCTGCCTTTTCAGGCTCAAACGTCCCGCTCACAGCTTCATGTGAACACCAACCTCCCACAGTCACAGGTCACGCTCACATATTTCACTGTTTTGCATTTTAAACTCACATTTAAACGTCTGCTGTTCTCATGAGAGGTGCTGAGTGGCTCTGAAGCTCAGATTGAGGGCTTCCTGTTGCTGGCTCAGGCTTTTTCCAGAGCATTTACTCTTCTTCTCACACACACTCACAGCCTTACCATGGAAGGAACGAACGGTGCGAGGATTCCTCCAACTCTGCAGGACATGGAACAAACTCCCAGCCCGGCGTTCCTGAAACACAAACAATCTGTGCACATTAAAATCAGTCCGAGCGCAGAACTTTAGGACACGCACACGTTGAAAACACAGGAATTATCACTTAATTAAGGGTCCCGTCTGTGCCAGTGTGACGCTTTTATTCATATCAATCAAAATGAGACATTTACAAACTCTGGAGGCACCTTAGCAGCTTTAATCCCATCGGTTTAGGACAGATTAAAAGAAATTTCCAGAAAGCTTCTGAGTTTAGTTTGTGTTGATGCTACAGTTAGCTTTCACACAACATACAAAAAAACGAGACGATGCAGAAAAGGCTCGTTATTTTGTTCCTAGGGAACATGAGCACCTGGACGCCGACTGAACGCCCACTCAGGTCTCATTAACAACAACGCTTTTATGAATGTGGCAAACAGAAACAAAGTAAATATGCAGATGTGCACGTGGCTCACCTGATGACTGTGGGGTAGAGCTCGGATGTGTAAACGTAGGCGATGTTGAACGCTGCGCTGACCATCAGTTTTCCCACAAGCGCCAAAGACGTCACACTCAGCAAAGCTCCTGCCAACACAAATGCGACGAACTGAGAGTTTGTTCTGATAATTCACCTCGCAGCAGCCATCGCCATAACCCCGCCCAGGTGTTTAATGATGTCACAAACCTGCAGCTCTGAACCCTTAAACTGACGGCTACAAATCTGAAGCACCAAAAACTGCAGATCATCGCTCAATCCACCTTTTTCATGCAACCTGTGGTTTATTATTTACACAAGACAATTTATAAATAAAATGAATAAAATCTACTTTATGTTTAAGAATGCAAGTAGTTTATTATCTGATGAAATGTGCATTAATTTGCCCACTATTCCAAACACAGAAAAGTGGAAAGATGTGGTGGTTTAAACTGTTTAATGTCATGCACCATGTGAGGCATAACCATCATTCTGTTCTGTTTAATGATGACAGACTGTGAAATTTCTATCCATTCATATAGAAATCATTATTTTATGCTGAGTGTTTAATACCTAAACAAGCGTTTTGCAGTTTATTTACACTGGACTTAAATATGTTATAGAAACCGGCTTCACCTCCACTTCCTTTTCACTTCAGAGTGATGTCACTCACTCGTGAGGTTGACAAAGGCTCTTTCATACATGCACTGGCAGAGCTGCACCTTGGCAGCCGTTACAGTGCAAACATGTCTGAAGACAACTGCTTCCTGCAGCTGCACCTGTTCCTCTGCAGTGCGGTTAGGTATCAGAGCCTCACCTGCATTTTCAGGTATGAAGGTGGTGCAGAGGCAGGCGGAGCCAGCCAGACACAGGAAGCTGGCCATGCTTTTCCTCCTCCCAGCCCTGCAGGACGAGACAGACATTCATACAGGAGTTAGTGAGTAAGCAGCAGGAAGACCAACAGAAAACAGGAAGCAAAGTGAGGTTTTCCACACAGGTTCCACAGAAGTTCGAGCGCAGCTTCAGAAAGTTTGACCTGACTAACAATTTAAAATCCAAGCAGGCTATTTTTGGACGAGTTGCTCAGAGCTCATCCCTCTATTGCTGTGTCTGACTCAGACACCCTGTGGAGGAAGCTCATATCTTCAGTCTCACTACCCACAGCTCACAGCCACGGCTGAGGGCAGGATCGTAGATCAGCCAGTAAATCCACAGCTCCACCTTCACTCTCGGTCCGGGCACGCTGGTGTATGAACCCTTGAGAGCTGTGAGGGGTTTGGCGACCCGAGTGATCCCAGAAGTCGTGTTGTTGGAGGCTCCTGATAAAGTCTCCTAAGCCAAACCAGTCGTTGTGAAAGGCCAGGCTAAACGTGATCTACAAGACCTCTATGAACCAAGGCCTCATGTTATCACACCGAGCACAGGACCACCAGCCTGGAGGATGAGCCATCACCCACCTCCAGGAGGGGCTGTAAGGAGTAAGGTCGGGGCAGAGGCACTGGTGCTCCGATCCCTGGTTCCCTCAGTCAAAAAAATCAATAAATAAAATCAATGAACCCTGTTTGATGTAGGAACTACTTTCTTACTGCTGTCTACATCCATCAACTAAAAGCAGCAGCTCACATTACAGCTGAGTGGGGACGCCGGCTCACAGCTACAGTTACACCAAAGGTAGGCGTGTTTGGTGGGAACCGTCCTCGTCACACATTTTAGAGGTCACAGTTGAAATCACAAGGTAAGTGTCGTGTGTGTGTGTGTGTGTCTCACCAGTGTTTGTTGATGAAGTATATGCAGAGGGGGTAGGCCGGCAGCTCCACGAGGCCGTACATCGCCACATTAACATAACGGCTACCAGACGTCTCACCGGCCCCCAGAGTCAGACCGTAGTACACCAGACTGCAGGCGTACCTGACACACACACACACACACACAGTTTTGCTCTTCACCTTTTATTTTTCATCAGAGAGACTCAGAAATAAAATATTTGCTCAACTTTGACAGAATTAAAAACAGGATATTTAAAAAAGTTAAGACAGAAGAAACAAAATGAGTTCATGAACCTGAAACTGTTCAAACTGCAGAAGACGACTCGTTAACAGAGCAAAGAAAAGCGAACATGCAGCATCAGTTCTGCTGACTGTGCAGCGTACGCCCGTTTGTTTGAGGATTTCTTTATTTAGTTACTTCTGCTTGTTACTTCTCTTTAAACTTCTTTTTCTGTGATGGATTTGATATTTTTGGAAATACTGGGAAATTCCCAGTAGAAGATCTTCAGCTCATATTTATTTTACATACATTTGGTTGTTTAAGTGTATTAGAAGAAAAAACTGATTACAGCATTTAACGCTTCTCAAAACATTTCATCATTGTTATTGATTTCAATGATGGCGTCCTGCATCATTAGTCACAGCATCTTATTTCTGATTAATTTATGGTTAAATTTAGATTTTGCTTGTTTTTATTTCAGGGTTATTTTGTATTTTTATTCCTTATAATCCTTCAGAAATGCTTCCACATCACTGGGATCTTCTGGAGAACGTCAGCAGGTGGACTGCGTGTGATTTATTAAAAGATGCGTTCACAGGACGTGCAGAATAAACACGTTTAAGGTCAAAGTGAAATTCTGTTTGTTGTGCTAACCCCGACGTGTACATTCAGCAGCTTCGACCTTTTGCTGTTTGCTAAAAACACGTCAGAAGACGCGAACGGTCTGAAGTGTGAGAACATCAGTCGGCCCGAGCTGATCCACTTCTCTAAAAGAATGGATCAACTGGTGAGGTTAAAGGCCTGCAGCACTGAAGCTGTAATTCAAACTGAGCACAAAAGCAAAAGAGATGAAGTCTGTGAGCGATACAGAAAGTATAAAAGCTGACCAAAGATCACCGTCAGAGCCTTTTCTCAGGGACGAAGGCAGCAGGTGTGACGCAAGGATCCAAACATGGCAACAAACCCCAAACTGCAGCAGCTCAGTTATGGACGTATTTATTTAAAGGTTACGCTGAGCAGCAGCTGAAACAACAGGTTCAACTGCTACTGCAGAAAAAAAAGAGGAAATGCAGGAGCGTACAGAGACTGCAACATGAGAGCATAACAAGGCTCAGCTTCCATCATGAAGAGTTAGCCTGCACCGCCCGATCGAGTCTGTGTGTATTAATAAGTCAAAGGAGACGAACCGAAGAGAAGTGACGAAGAGGGGCAAACCTAAAGCAAAAGAGAAGCGAGCTGGATGTTTGGAAGGCTGCGGCCTGAAGACGGGGTGTGGACTACATGACCTCCATGTTTCTACTCCCATGAGAAACACGTCTTTGTGTTTTGGCCTTGAAGAGGTGCTCCTATGACAGCAGGCGCTCACACTCTCTGTGGAATGTGCAGACGTGCCGGGAAAACACAGACTTCCTGTTTCTGTTGTTAAAATTTCCACAATGACACAGCCTAAGAGTGGATGCTTATTCAACCCACACAGGCTTCTTCTTCTTCGTGCTCTTTATTCCTTCACAAGAGGTGAAAGCAGCCCGACGGCTGGGAATCCACCACAGAGACGTTTTCTCTAAAGATTAGCTAAAAAACCACAACAGGCGTTGCAATAAAAAGCTGTGGTAATAATCTACCAACCCTACCAATCACACCAGTTCCTTTTTAGGCATTTCCACAGGAAACATCTAACAGCCTCCGCCTTAGCTTGCACCCTGGCCTGCAATCATGCCACATAGAGGAGTCGCCCTAGGCTGGAGTTTCACCATAATGCTTAGCACCATCCAAACAAGATCCAGCCAACACACACAAGACAACCTTTAGCCTTAAAAACATTCCCTTTGCCCCACATTTGGCTTGTTCGGGTCACCCTGCAGGAATGCAGTCGCTGCATCCAGACGAATCTCTGGGACCCAGATTAGTTTTAAATATTTCTCCCGTTTCTTTTTGATATGCATTTAAAATGACACATCTCCCATCAGAGAATAATCCTAAAACCAGACTGAGCTGTCCCTCAGGGGACAATTTCATCAAATCTGACCAAATATTTCAATAATCCTGTTACTGTCAGTGTAATAAAACATGTGCTGATCTGCTGGTCTTTAGGAAACGACCTGTAAACGGGGTCCGTACCAGCTTTAATGCCCTGACATCTGAGTTCATCTCTAAAGCAGATGGAATAACGACCCTCTGAATGGATTACAAAGGCTGACGAAGAAGCTTCTGCAAACTAAAGGTGTACGTGACATGAGGAAGAAAACCTCCTCAACTTAGAGAAAAGATCACAAGCCAACACCCTCCTTTGTGGAGCGCCAGATTATCCAGGAGAAAGCACTTTGGGTTTGGATGACATTAACACAGACATAAATCAACCTAATCACATCACCTCCTCAGGAGATAATAGTTAGGAGGACAGAAAGCTCTGAAGAAGACTTCCAGGCCTGTAAAACAGAATATTCAGTCACTGCAGTGTAAATAGAAGCAGAGGCACTTTCAGTATCAGCAGCATGATAATGATAGAAGTGATAAAAATATGAGCGCAAGTCACAGCAACACTGACGTTATTGAACCTGAAATACAGACTGACACCAGAGCTCACACAAAAACAAAAAAAAATAAGAAAAGTGCAGGGACGCATTTACTCAACTTATCAACTATCACCCAAACACTCACTGACTGTATTCGTTCATAGTAGCAGGATTTAAACCAGCAACCCTGTGCTCATGAGTCATAATCTCAGACACCTGCAGGATGTCATCAAGCAGCAACTTCCAGGAAACGCCGAGTGTAACCCTGAGATGAGGACGAGGTCGAATGTATTTATAGAGCAAAAATAAAACAACAAGAAATAAATCAGGATCAAAGAAACGGGACAAAAAAAAGTTTAAAAAGTCAAAGCAGAGAATAAATGATGTCATGCTTGAGCCAAACGCCAAGGAGAAGAAACGTTTTAATAAAGATTTAAAGGAGGCACCGTCACAGCTGTGTGGGTGTGGACATTATTCCACAGATCTGGGAGCACCCAGCAGCCTCGTTATTATAAACCGATCACTGATCAATGATTTGTTGCTAATCAGTCACGCTGATGGAAAAATGTGGCACTGTTGGATCTTTGAGTTCATGTGAATATTTGAGTAAAATGAGGCTGAAATGACTTTAAATAGATTTAGTTCTTTCTTAAAATGTATCCTGCAGACGGTCTGATTGTAATCTGATTACACTTCAGTCTAAAATGATGTCAAACATTTAACAGCCACAGTCTGAGATTCAGAGTCTGAAAATAACCTGAATCCTCCTAAGAGGATCCACCCAGAACCGGATCCACCCCAAAGTGTCACAGCCTCCATGACGGGTCAGTAAACCGTGTCCGGGTCAGATCCCAGGGTGGTGCTTAACTCGGGGGAATATTCTCGGAGTTGATTGGACTAACTCTGATCAGCTGATCCGGAACAGAAAACTCAGTTTCTGATCTGAGACTTTTAAACTCAGTCCACAGACTGTCACGTTAAAATGACCAAATTTACTGCAGAACTACAAAAGTTCATTTCAGGACGGCCGTCACAAACACTCGTACGCAGTCACAGCGCCGGTTTAGAAAACAGGAAGTGCAGGGTTTAAATCCCAGCAGTGTTACAAAAGAGCCAACATGTGTGCTTCCCTCCTGACACTCAACTTATAAAAACACATCTAAACACTAAAATTAATTATAGTTAGTAGATAAATAGAACATCAAAGCAGGAGAAACCTACGGGGTATTAAAAGTGCTCCGAGCTGCAGTTCCTCTAAAGTCAGTCCAGTGTTCAAACCTCCAACATGCCCTTCTTCCTCTTCTCTCCATATACTCACCACACATACATGAGCACCATCGTCCGCAGGCGGAGCACCGGGTGGATGATCAGCTGCAGGACGCCGGCGCCTCGGCTTTTGTGGTTACCGGCTTTAGAGACGCCGACGCGCTGCAGCATCAGGTGCTTCACGGGGTTGCCGTTCCTGCTCGCCATAAAACGCAGAACCTACAAACCAGAACACAGGATCAGCCACATGTGATGCTCAGTGTTCCTGAAAGTGAGCAAAGGAAACGGGACGCGCAGACCCAACGAGTCGATAAATCTCACTTTACTTTAGCTCGCACTTCTCTCCAGTCTTTAGAGTGAAACTTTCAGGAATCGAACCGTGGAGTTTGCAGTTCTATCAAATGCACCTCCGCAGGTTTTTCTGCATTAAACCAATAATTATCTATGCATTCATACTTAAAATGAACTTTTCTCTCAGTTCCTCGACAGAACAGCGCTCCTCTGTTTGCCGTTTCTAACACTGTGCAGGCCTTTGTCAAACCTCTCGTTTCTCACTCCCTTCCTGCTGGTTTTTCCCCACTGAGGTCAGACGATATCAGCGTCCTCGCCCAAACCTCCTCTGAGTGTAGGAGGACAAAACATCTGATCACAAGCACTTGAGACTCCAACCTTCGGAGACCTTACTGAGGCTAAAACCATAATATGAAGCTGGTTTCTCGGCTCACTGAAACATTTAAAAGCACCACATGAATCTGTTAAGTTCCAGATGAACAGAGTAAAGGAGGGTCTGTTTACACTTGGTTACAAACAGACCAAACTTCAGCTTGCAGAAGTTCAGCTTCTCAGTTTTAAATATCTGTGCCTTCATACAAACATGCAGAGGTGCATTTTTCTAATTCCCAGGCGATTCACACAGAGCGGCTCAGGAATGCTTCATCGTGTTTACCTCTTCAGCTCGCTCCGCCTGGCCCTGGGAGTACAGCCAACGAGGAGACTCTGGAAGAGTGCTGCAACAACAGAGGACGAGAGGAAGACCGGAAGACATCACTGGGTGTGTTTGGTTCATTTTACAAGCTAGAGTGAATCAGCAAGTGCACACAGAAACATTTGAATGTCACAATCATAGCACAGAAACAGCCAAAGCATTTACTTCACACAGATTCATTAACCAAATGTAAACACATTTCCACGGTGGCGTAAACGTGTGACGAGAGAAAAAGACCCAAAGGGCAAAAACGTCTGTTGCTGATCAAAACTCGAACATAATAATACAAGATCCACACTTTGTGCATGATTCCCAGTTTATCTTATAACACAGAGCCTCACTCCCTCCTCTGTATGAAACCAGCTTCTTTAAGCCCTTCCATCCACATTCCTTACATTTATCTGAAATCACACTTCCAGCTCCTGCAGGAGGGTCCTCAGCTCATCTCAGGCAAAAACAAGATGCATGTAATCTCTCCAAGTCTAACCCAGGGTCTCCTCCCATTGGCTGCAGCTGGAAAACCTCCAAAGGGAGGCGCCCTGATAGTGTGCCTGAACCCTGTTTGGACCACCAGTCTCCACAATCAGAGCTGTAGCAGGAAGGTTCACAGCCTTTCTGTGCAGAGCCTGGATGTCTGTGTTCTCTCTGTGGTGATTACAGACTAACACTATAAAGCCGAGCATGTCATTAAACTGTTAACCTTCCTGGTTTAAATCCCAGGAGAACACGAGCTCTGTGTGTTTAGGAAGTCGCCCTGATGGGGAACGCTTCCAAAAATCCAACAGTTTACTTTATTGGTTTTGGTTTTTCGTGGCTGCTTGGGGCGACTCGTCTCTCTGATGTGTGCACTCACACAGACAGCAGGAAGAAGAGCACGCCGGACGAGTTGGCGGCCATCGCCAGGCTCCTCCACGGCTGGATTAAGTAGCCCAGAGCGCCAAACAGGGCGATGCCGACGGCGAACGTCATGCTGGTCAGCGTCCCTGAAGGAAGGAAGATGAGTGACCGGGATTATTAATCTTTAGCACCTAGAATTAAAGCTCTGCCAAATCACTGTGCATACACTTTAAACATTTACTCGTTGGCACATAAAGACTATTAAGTAAATAATGCAACCGTGTCGGTGGTTTCCTACCCGTCATGGCCCAGTAGGACTTGCCCACGTACTCCTGTGTGAGGACGAAGCAAACGAGTCCGATGCCGCCGTTCATCAGCCCCACCAGGAAACGAGAGGCAGCAAAGACCTCATAGCTGGGCGCAAAGGCGGTCACATAGCCGAAGACGACCTCAAAGAACAGGCCTGAGGAGGGGGAGGTGATGAAGGAGGAGAGGGACAACATTTAGTTAGGGAGAAGGAGAAATGCACGAGAGATGACGACGTTGAGGAGGAATTTAAAGGATTTTAACATTTGGTCATGTCTCTGCACGCCACGTGAACTTAACACCTCAATACAGAAACGTCCAACAAGCCTCTGAAGAAACAGAAGAACTCGTTTGACTCGAGACAGCACACAGCAAGCAGATCCTCTGGCAAACATTCAGTTTGTGCTTTTATAACAAAATGAGTCACTTGGTCTGCCTGAGATTTTAACCCTTTATATCTTATTTTTAAAAACAGAACCGTATCAACAGCAGCAGGAAGCTGATTTTATTAGACAAGCAGGACTGAGACAATCAGACTGAGGCAGATACACAATGAGCAGGACACCACAGCGGAACAGTTTAATGAAGGATTTATGGGCTTGTTGTGGCACCGAGGACTGAGTCTGCAGCCAAATTCATGCAAATAAAGACCAAATACTTCTGATCTCAACGATTTTCAGATGAAATTGTGGCCGATTAGTCGTTAACAGATGTGCAATCAAAGATTGAATTCAACTTTCTGACAGATTTCTGGAAAATCACTGAAAATAAAACAAGAAAATAACTCAAACTCTCTTCAAAATGTGCAAGTTTATAACACGACTGACTTTAACTTCCTGTTCCTTCCTTTCACATCTAAATCAGCCGAGCTCAGTAACATGTGAGCTCGTTCAAAACACATTTTTGTGTCACATGTCCAGTTCAGGGACTCCACTTAGCCTAGCACACAACTAGCAGCTACAGCCACCTGTCAGTCAAAGAGACCACGCCCCCTAATGATGCAAACTTGAAGTCTCAATACATTTTAGATAGACTAGTTAGAAAACCATCTAGGATTTTAGGATTTGCATTCAGAGTAAACATCATTTTAACTTCCCAGGACTGCAGATGGAGAAAAGATGCCTGTTCTCTCACAAGATCCATGTTTTTCTGCACGGTCCCTGAGAAATAAAAAGTATTTTGATCTTCTGACAGCTGCAGTTCTGTTTTTTCCAATTCAATTTAATTTACAAACCAACACAACAACAGTTGGCTCAAAGTGCTTTAAGGTGAAGACAGAGAAAACAGAGAAATCCAACAAACTGCCTCTTATACTGTAGGCACTAACAATACAACACAGCTTTAAAAAAACTGTTACTGTGAACTGGAGCTCTATAAATAAAGTTTAACGCCCTGTGAGCTGCCTGTTGGTTTACAGCCATGCGAGAAAAGAAGCATGCCCCGTGTAAACCTTCTCTTTTACTACATAACTATTTATCTTTGAAGTGTGTGCGTCTGAAGATCTCCAACATCTTCAAACAGATGCTTCAGAGTCTGGCACGTGATTACAGAAACTCCCAGAAATCTGTAAGTGGTGCAGGGCCCGGCCTCCAACAGGGAGCTGACTGATGGAAAAACTAAAGCCCAAGAAACCCCAAAATTCATCGCAGGGTCTGCGAGCAGTTTACGCAGCCACACTCACTGAATGATTTCATTTTATTATCAGTAATGAAACTGTGCAGAGCCTGGCCCGGTCTACAAGAGGGAAAACAAGAGTGGCAAACAAAGAGTTTCAAGCTTCAGGGACAAATACAGCAAACCTATAAACAACAAAACATTAACATTCATTAACATCAAAGTCTTATTAATGAAAAATGCAAACCGTCATCAGCCTCAACCTCACCTGTCAGGTAGACGGGTCTCCGGCCAATCTTATCCGAGAGAGGCCCAAAGACGACGTTCCCGATTAGAAGCCCGGCAAAGAACAGCGACCCGGCGAGGCTGACCTTGTAGGCCTGCTGCTTGATGAGGAACCACTGAGGAAACACAGAGACAGGAGGCAGGTTTCACCTGTGGGCTCTCAGGTTAAATAATGAGCATCCTGCTGGAGTCTGCCGCTCTCACCTCAGTCACGATGGAGTCGACGTTCTCTGTAAAGGTGACGTGCTGGCTTACAAGGACGCCGTCCTGCTGCTGCTGTTCGATGCGGTACTCCGGTGTAAAACCAACCAGGACGATGAGCATGGACTGACAGGCCATGTACACCTGAAACACGGTGCAAAGAGACGCACAGTCTGGGGTCATCACATGCAGACTTTTCATAAAAATTACAGGCTTTGTTAATGTGGGGTTAAAACTGTTTACACATACAAGGACTGAAACCTGACTGCAGCCATCTTAGTCCTTCATCAAGACACCTGAGTCATACCTGAGTAATGTCCCTGCTTATACAGGTGAAAATCATTAGCAGCGTTGGTCCTCAAATAAATCATGTCAAAATAATGGAAACTGTTTTTTCTTCAAGCCTGAGTGAGAATGAACTACATCTACTTAGCTAGCTAGATGGAGGATTAGCTTAACCCTCCAGGACAGATTCAAAAACACAGACTGGAATACGTTCACCCACACAGACTTGGACCAGTACGCTTCATCTATACTGGACCACATCTCCACGACTACAGACAGTGTCACCACCCAGAAACAGATCACCATGTACCCCAACCAGAAGCCTTGGATGAACTGGGATGTTCGTCTCCTCCTGAAGGCCCGCAACACCGCCTTCAGGTCAGGAGATGCACAGGCCTACAGCACAGCCAGGGCTAAGCTAAAGAGGGGTATCAAAAAAGCCAAAATCCATTACAAAAAGAAGGTAGAAGAACACTTCTCCAACTCTGACCCCCGACGCATGTGGCAAGGACTCCAGACCATCACAGACTACAGGACCACCAAACCCTCCCCCGCATCCTCTGATGTCTCCTTCCTCAACGAGCTCAACAACTTTTATGCTCGTTTTGAGCGAGGGAATCCAACAACTGCAACCATAGCAGATGTGACTCTGGACCACCATCCACTGACTCTCTCCCCCACCGATGTAGGAGCGGTGCTGAGCAGGATTAATGTCCACAAGGCTGCAGGTCCTGATGGCATCCCT
>VUQG01002141.1:0-16778 GCA_015106755.1 Etia nguti
ATTAACACTCAAATTAACACTTAAAAATTAAAAGTTTAAATGCAAAGTGTTTTGATTGCAATATATATATATGTATATATATATATATATATATGTTAGGTGCTTTATTGGCAACCTCCTCTCTGTTTTTTTTATTAGTGTTGTTATTGAGTTTACATTTTAAAGTAGCACTATTTTTATTCAAATTGAATGTTCTGGAGCACAAAGCAAAGATCCTAAAAGTTCAGATAGTTTTGGGATGGACTGTGTAAGGCTCTTAAAAATGTGCTTCCCTCTTCTTGGGCCTAATAAAAAGTTTGCAATACAGAAATCACAGCTAGTCGAGATAATTTACTCAATCACTGCTGTACACTGCAGAGCTGCACCCCATTTCTACTACTGATACTTACATCAGTATTTGTTATTGACCTCCAACAAGCCACTGCTATTAAATACTACTACTTTCCCTCTTTTCCAATCAGGTCTTTATTATTACCTTCCTTCAAACAACAAACATCCATTGCTTTGTGGAAACAGCAGTGGAGCTGGGTAAGCAAGCTTCCCCTCCAGTTACTAGAGTACTGAATACAGCGCATATTGAACACAACCCCAATGCCAAAAAAGTTGGGACGATGTGTAAAATATAACTAACAACAGAATGCAACAATTTCCTCATATAACCAAATTTTATCAACACAGATAACATAGCAAACACATCACAGCTATAAAATGAGAAAATGTACCACTTTAAGAAAAATATTGGCTCATTTTGAATATGATGCGTTGTGGTGCCAGTTCCTTTAGAGCTTAACAGAGTCAATTTCTTGCAGGCATTGTCCAGAGGGGTACATGTGCTACAAAGCGGGAAAGAACCCAGACTATGGTTATACCAGTTTTGACTCATTTGGTTGGGCCTTCCTTTCACTGTTCAGACTGATGACCCAGGATTATTGGGAAAATCTTTACCAGCAGGTACATTAAAAATGTTATTGTTGTCGGTGATATTTGTTCTTCTTCACTGGCTAACTAGTCTGATAGCATTTGTTGTAGACAGACTGTTCATACATCAAAAGACCAGCTTGATTGTGCTCTGGGTGCTTCTATTAAGATTTTTGAAATTTTATACCATTTTAGAAATATACCCACCTCTTTACTTTCAACTTTTTGGCTGCACCCAAAACAAACTACAAGCAACAATAACACCCCAATTTCTCCATAAATTGCATAGTCTAGTTTACTTTGTTTCTTTGAAAACATCTTTGGTTGTTTTTAAAAACACTTTTAACCTCATGTGGTTCAGATTACTCCATAATTTCTTCTCTGAGGACATGAAGTGGCAGTGCCTGCTATGTTTATGGGAAAAGCATTCTCCTACCACAGTATTATAGAGAGTATTCAGAGCTTTCTGTTTAAACAAACATCTAAATGTCGTGCAGGTGCATCTTGGTCAAAGGAAAACAAGAGTCCAACTGAGGCAAACATAGGCAAACATAGTTTCAATGGCTGCAAAAAAAACCATGTAGGTGTACAGCAAATAGGCTACTGCTTACATTGTACTATCAAGAAAAGCAAACAGTAATACAATAAGGCTCCCATAAGCAGGTCTTTTAAGCACACTGTGCAGTTAGGTAGCGCTAACTTTGACTAATAATAAGCCATCAAATGATCGCATTTATTGAATGTGAAATGGAACAGAGAAGGTTTTGTTTGTTTGATAGTTATATGTAAATTCATATTTATGTATATCCATATACACATACCGATTTGACAATCCAAAAAATAAAAAAGTACTTAATATATCTTACAGAAGAAAAAAATGTAAGCAATATGCAACTTTATTAAACTTTTATCATATTCCCCTTGTCTCTCTGGACATGTGACAATAGCATTATGGATGATTCGTAACACTAAACACTAAAGCCCAGTGTGTCACTGTAACTAATTTTGCAGTGTATTTATGTCATAACTTTTGTATTTTGGCATTTTTAAATGTAGTACCAGATAATTTGGGTGATACAGTTTTGGTCTCAGGCAAATGAATATAAGGTCAATAATGTTTTGTTGCTATAGCATAATTACATAGATGGTAGAGAGGCTATTTCAGTTTTAGAGCAAGAAATAGCATTAATGCAAATGCAAAATGCTGAATTCAGAGTTTAAGGTTTTTACGCACACTGAATATGAAAACATGGAATTTAGAGGAGTTAAACGGAGAGGAGTGACAGGCGGGATTTGTGGTAAATTAGCTGACAAGTTGCTAATCTTTGTTTCTGTTACTCTACAACAATGATGAATGAAAGAAAATCAATGTGAAGATCAATGAAAGACATCGACTTTAGATTTTGAAATTTGAAACGGTTATGGAAGTGATTTGTTCAAGGTTTTACCAAGCTCAGCTGTGTTTTTCTTTTATACCTAGAAAATTCACTTTTATCGCCTTTACTTTTGAGTTAAAAAAGTCTGAAAATATAAGTTAACATGTGCAATCTTTAGATGCACCTCTATTTGAAGGCCCTCTAACTTTTAAATTATCCAATGTATTAGGGTGGATTTTTGCATGTCTCCATGCTTTAGCACAGTATAGTCACGTCAGGCAAAGGCAGGGATATAAAAACATTGTGAAAAATTAAAAAAAGGTAGGATAAAAAAAAAAGAAATACAGGAGCCCAGTGTTTTATGTTAAATATAAATACTTTATCTGAAAAAGTGCAAGTTCACCAAAATCTTGTTTATTTTTTCATTGCAGACTTTGCGTGTATCTGGGAAACCCTACATGATTTTTTTTTTGCTCATCATATTCCTTGGTTCCTTCTACTTGATCAACCTGATTTTGGCGGTTGTAGCCATGGCCTATGAGGAGCAGAACCAGGCCACTGCAAAGGAAGCTCAGGAGAAGGAGGAGGAGTTTAAGGCCATGCTTGAGCAGCTGAGACAACAACAAGAGGAAGCTCAGGTACATTGACTGACTCCTTAAATTTCTCTAAAAGATATAATTTTAGTTAAGTCAAAATGCATCTTCTTTGAAGTACTGTAAATTCAATCAGTTTTGCATTTTTTTATTTTATATAACTGTATACTGGTTGTGTGGTAATTTTATATAATATTTACACATTTAAGTGGTAAGTGTGATTTATTACCTATATAGTCATTCGAGGGCTTTTCCCTTTTTTATTTAGGGCACTTTTTCTTTCTATGTTGATATTTTACCAGTATAAAACTCCATCCACACATGACCATTTAATCAGCTAAGGTCTCAGTATTTTGGCTCCTGTTCCATCTAAGATTTGCCTCTCTCTTGAGGAGGTCCATGTTTGGACAGGTTGCAAGTCTATCACTATCAACAACAACTATTTACGCCTACAGCAAGTTTTAAATCTCAACCAATAACATTTGGAGGCAACTGGATTACCTGGAGGAAGCTTGCACAGGCAGAGGGAGAACATATGCACAAATTGCAGAATTGGCCTAACTCTCCAGGAGGTTCACATCAAGAACCAGACATTTATCAGCCTGTTTACCATCAGTGTCTTATCTTCCTTCTTCTAGGCAGCACTAGCTGCTGCAGCAGCAGTGGGTGGGGAGGCCGGTGATAAAGTTGGTGGCACAGAGAGTTCCTCTGATGCCTCTAAGCTGAGCTCCAAAAGTGCAAAGGAGAGACGCAACAGGCGAAAGAAAAAAAAGGAGGAAGAAGGAAAAGAGACCGAGGGAAAACTTCCCAAATCTGAGTCACAGGACAGTATACAGAGGGCTCGCAGTCGCTTCTCTGTGGATGCAAACCTGCTCAACTATGACATGAAATGCTCATCTGCACATCAGGTATTTTTCTATGCTATGAAAGCGATATTATTCGGTTCTAAAGCTCCTTTCACATCTTCATGGTGTATTGTATTTTATTACTGTACTTCATTACAGTATCTTTACTATATTTATTGTAAATTACTCTAGAATGAAACAATCCTAAAAAGTGGGGACACTATACAAAATGTAAATAAATACAGAATGCAATTTTTACAAATCTCAGGAACTCATATTTTATTCATAATAGAACACAGGAAACATATCATCTGTTTAAACTGAGGCATTTTACTATGTAATGACAATTATTAGCTCATTTTGATGGCAGCAACGTGTTTCAAAAATGGAGGCAACAAAAAGCCTGGAAAAGAAGTGAGGATGCACATAGTGATAAACCTGGACCTGTCCTACTTTTTTTTTTAGATATATTGCTGGCATCGAATTTCCGATTTCAGCCATTATATTTCTTAAATGGCACTTTTTCAGTTCAGACTTTTGTTATATGTTTTCGATCCTCTATTGTTAATACAATTTGGGTTTATGTGCTTTGCAAATTAGTGTATTCTATTTTAAGTTACATTTGTTCCAACTGGGCTTGTACAAATCAATTTTTAAAAAAAATTTAAATTAATCTTTTTTTATTTATTTAAATTGCCAAATTATAGTGGCATTTAATGCAGAAGTCAATATGCTGTAATATTCACTGTTAATATTTTTCAGTATAACTTTATTTCAGAATTATGTAAAAATACTGACAGTACTAGTGTTAAATTCACTCCAGTTTCAGTGATTTATTACAAGACAATTCAAAATGACGGTCTGTGATCACTCTCTTTAATTTGAGTGACAGATATATATTCAGAAAGCTCTTTGTAAGCCTTGTCAGTGAGAAGATTGACTGACTTTTGTTAACCTCTTCTAGGGCTTAAAATGACTGAAAGGCAGGAGAAGCAAATGGACTGAGAATGTGGCTACCAAATTTAAACTTACACATTGCATCCATTTGATTTTTTAGGTTGTATGTGTATGTATTATACATTTTTAGGATATTCGGTATGGATTTACTAACTTTTCTAAACATTCATGAGCTGCTAAAAAATTGTTTTGATTTCTTTTATCTCATGTCATTAGTCTGAATGCAACCTTTTCTTTACTGCCATCACACTTTCATTGCCATCGGTTTCATCACTTTCAACCTCATCTTCTGTCTTCATCAAATTCTTTAGTTCCTATCATATACCATCATCAGGATATATTTTTTATGAGCAATTTCCTTCTTGCAACAATTCATCATGATCATCGTCATCATCCCCATAATCATCATGCTTTCCTTCTCCGCTATCATGATCATTATCATGATCTTTACTGTTCTCATTAATAGTTTTAATTTTTCATTTTTATTGAAATCATCATCATCATCGTGAAGTTTTTCTCACCAAAGAAATCTTTCCTTTTTTCTTCATTTGTACATATGAAGATCGTTGTCTTTCTCTTCTGTCCTCTTTTTGATTGTCATATATCATACATCCATCGGAGACTATCTTTCTCTCCTAGTCCTTTCTGAGTTTTCATGGACCCCTCTTCTCACCCAGAAGGAATAGCAAGACCAGCCTTTTCAGTTTCCAAAGTCAAGCCCAGGATGTGGGCTCAGAAAATGAATTTGCTGATGATGAGAACAGCATTTTTGAGGACAACCTGAGTCGGAGGGGCTCTTTTTTTCTTCCCCAAAGGTGTGATCGGCGCAGCAGCAGTATGAGCCAGTGCAGCTTCTTTTCACATCGCAGATTTCAGCCCCGTGAGATCAGGCACAGCTCTGTAGACTGCAATGGCGTTGTGTCTCTGGTGGGTAGGAATGCACTCCCTTCGTCATCCGGGGGGCTCCTTCCACCTAAAGTGACGTTAGATATGGCCTCCACTGGAGACAATGTAAGAAAGGGTTCTGTAGCCCAGACAGCCCAATAACCTGCTTATCGTATTGCTCTGTTTTTGTTGGTTTATTTTGGCCTTTTCCTCTTTCTGACTCTTATACACACACATTTTACAAGTATGTCACAAACTATGCTTTGTCATTTTGGCTGACCCTTTTTTCAAAGCTCTGCAGAGTTTTTTGTATGGTTTGTTTCTCAGTTATTTTAGCAAGCTATGCAGCTTAGCATGCCAGAAAATATAACTCACAACTTTTCAAAAGTCTAATAAACCTTGGAATTTTAACTTAACCTTAAACTCTTCCTGGGTCTATCTATGATACAATGATGGACTCATGGTCATTGAAATGGCTCAAGTTAACAGACTCTTTGCTTTTGATTTATACTGCTGCTTTGTGCTTTTGGACAATGATTGGCAGGCATAGCTGTAGCTTCTAACTATCTGACCAGAATGCCAATACTATGTCAGTTATCCCAGAGCTTTACTGTAAGATATTCTTTTTCGATTAAATTGGTTTAAAGATATGCAGCTTTCTGTGGAACAATTTCCTCTGCTTTTTTTCCCCATTTATTTAGTAAATGTTATGTGATGCTAAATATTTATGTTTGTACTGTTAAAATGCAACATATTCTTGTATGGTTACATTTTATGTGTAAAAATTGTTTATATCCCTAGGCTGACACTACTGACACAGAATATAGACAGAGCATTGGAGGAATAAACCAGGGGTATATGGACTACCTTCAGAGCCCAGAGGCCAGACAGAGAGCTCATAGTATTGCTAGTGTCATAACCACCACAATGGAGGGTAGGTGTTTTTCACCATGGCATGAATAGCCAATCCTGACTATATCTGTGGTGTTAAAAAGTTAAATTGTACTTTCACACAAAATATTTTTTGCGATCAGAACTTGAAGAGTCAAGGCAGAAGTGTCCTCCTTGCTGGTATGATTTTGCCCACACCTTCCTGATCTGGGAGTGTTGTCCAGGCTGGCTAAAATTCAAAAAAATTGTCAAACTAATTGTGATGGACCCGTTTATGGACCTATTCATCACCATCTGCATTGCACTAAACACATTGTTTATGGCCATGGAACATTATCCAATGAGTGATGGGTTCCAAAACATGCTTGGTGTTGGCAATAAGGTAAGTTCAATTAAGAGAATATTTTTTAAAATATAAATATCTATTGATTTTATTCATGTTCACTGGTTTGTTCTGTGTGTGTGTATGTGCCTGTGTAAAGATATTCACCGGCATCTTCACGGCTGAAATGGTCTTGAAGGTGATTGCACTGGACCCATACTATTACTTTCAGGAGAGATGGAATATCTTTGATGGGATCATTGTCAGTTTAAGCTTGATAGAGCTTTGTTTGGAAAATTTGAAGAACATGTCTGTTTTGAGATCATTCCGATTGGTAAGTCTAAATGTAATCTAAACTTGCATCAAATAGCACGTGAAACCCATGGAATTATCTGTATCTATGTATAAATGTGTCATAAAGTTTGGTTAGCGCTTCATATAAGTTATAAACAATACAAACAGTGTATTTCAACTGACAACACATACATTTATTGCAGTGTTTGCCTGTGTTCAGTATATTCAAACTTGCACGTTGTTTACTGGTGTATGAAGTCACTTGGCAAATAATACCAAAAAATCTGAGTTGGGTTAGGAAACACCAAACCTGGGGAGCAGGTTTACTCTACTATAATTAAATAAATAATCAAACAATATGTTATACAAGATGCCGCTATAGTGACTAACTCAGATGACTTGAAAGAACCAAACAAAGTGCTGTCTTGCAGTTTCTTGGTATTCAGAGCTAATCATCACAAGTGGGATTACATGGCTAGTCTCTTTGACCCAAAACACTGTATCAGTTTGTGCTCTGTTTTCATCCACTCAGCACCGTGCTGTTTATTTGGTTAGCTTTGGCCTCGTTACCTAATGCTATAATCACATTAGGAAAATAGTGGTCGGAGACTGTGGCATGACCAAAATTATTGCAAATAAGTGCAATGAACTTACAATCTCATTGCCTTTGAAATGGTTAGTTCTATGCAATTTCTGGGCAACCACAGATTTTTTTCCCACTCTCAGTCGGAGGTTGTCATCCTATTTTTACTCTAGTGTGACTCAGCCAATAGATTTCACACCCCTGACATGCTGACAGAAAGAACATGCAGCACAGCATACAATGTAAAAATCACAATGTATACCATTATAAAAACATTTGAGCATAAAAAATAATATTAGCTGTGAGGGAGCATTATAATTTGAGGCTTGTTTACTGCCGCTAGCTCTGGTTAAGCACTTAAAAATACAACAACCAAAAAAAAAGGACAAAACTTGGATCTACATAGTTCCTAAGGATTTATGTGCTTCTATTTGTCACAATATGTCTGTATGTTGTGTTGCATTTTGAGTTAGGAAATAACTTTTGTTTCCCCTTCTTTTACAGCTTAGAGTATTCAAGTTGGCTAAATCCTGGCCCACTCTAAATAAACTGATCAAAATAATTGGTAATTCAGTGGGGGCTTTGGGCAACCTGACGCTGGTCTTGGCTATTATCGTCTTCATCTTTGCTGTGGTGGGCATGCAGCTATTTGGAAAAAAATACAAGGACTGTGTGTGTAAAATTTCAGAGGACTGCACTCTTCCTCGTTGGCACATGAGTGACTTCTTCCATTCATTCCTCATTGTTTTTCGGGTACTTTGTGGAGAGTGGATAGAAACCATGTGGGACTGTATGGAAGTGGCTGGGATTCCCAAGTGTCTCACTCTCTACATGATGGTCATGGTTATAGGAAACCTTGTGGTACATTACATTTTATGGTCAATTCATTAATTCATTAATCTGTTTAAAAATGTAATTCCTAATTTAGTACCTGTTTATAATTCAGTTTTACAGTAATATGTGTTCTTTTGTTATTATCAGGTACAAATCTTATTTTGTATATCATTACCTTATAGGTACTGAACCTCTTCTTGGCCCTTTTGCTGAGTTCATTCAGTGCTGACAACCTGGCAAAGCAAGAAGATGACCCTGAGTCAAACAATTTGCAAATTGCCATTGCACGCATACACAAAGGCATTGCCTTCACAAAGTCGTTGCTTCGAAGCTCCTGCAGCAGTGCCTGCCTCAGAGATAAGAAAGAAAAGAAGGATGAGGAAAAATCTCTGGATGAACTCCACAAACCTTTAGGGTCAAACGGAATCCCCAATCATGGCAATGGAGAGGTGATTGGCGTGGACAAAACTGGGGACAAATACATAGTCAGCAGCAAGAGTGATGATTCCATAATGTCATTCATCAACAACCCTAGTGTGACTGTCACTGTTCCTATTGCTATCGGAGAGTCTGACTTTGAAAATCTTAACACTGAGGACTTCAGCAGTGTATCATCAGATGCAGTAGGATGCCCTGTGGTAAGGATCCTGTTGGTCAAACTGCTCTCTCACATAGGACTTTGATTTAAAAGAACTCTGTTGGTGAGGGATATTAGGTATTCATTACCATACAGCAAAGGACAGAATTGTTAGCCGTCTATGACTTTTAAAAAATTTTTCCAAGTCCTGTTTAACAGAGAAAGGAATTTTAACACATCCTAGTGTTCTTTTCCACATCCTTTAGAAACATCCTAGTTTTATTTTGGATTCTTACATTATTTTACTTTGCACACAGAAACAAAATTATTTCACAAAAACTTAAAACTACCAGGTTCAAAATTATAGTGTCTTGGGATTTATCCTGGTTTCTTTCCAGAATCTTTGAAATTCTTCTCTTGCTACATCTGCCAGGCTTGTTCTGTACTGTGTGGCTCTCTTTGAATTTCTTGATGAAATTTCTTCAGTTCCTGACACTTGGAAATGCAGTGATCACTTTGTATATCCATCTCCTGCTTAGTGAGCTTTGCTTGCTTTTCTCTAAACTCTTTATCTAAACTCATTTATTTTGTTTTTGGCAAGATGCTGTTTCAAGTGATAGCTCAAACCCTTGCTGAGTTTTCATACTGTGTGCAAGTTGGAAGCTAACCCTCAGGTTTAACTGAATTTTACAAGCTTTGAGCATGAAAAAGTTCAAGCACATTATTGCACAGCAGAGGTTTATAGTTTATATGCTCAATAAAAAGGTCAGTTTTTCAGGGCACTAATAATATTGACACTGGTCATTTTGGGGGTTTTTCAATTCTTTTATTGTGTGCAAATAGAAGAAGTGAAGTGAAGGCCAGTAATCTACAGTCATGGCAGTGACATGTATCATGATGCCATACCATAGCCTTTTAACAAGAAGAGACCATATAGATGGGAAAATACCAGTGTGCAGATTACATTATAAGCCATTTAAGTCTGAGTGCTAGGGAGCTTAATCCTCCGACTAAGAGGACGGGGTTTTTTGTTGTAGGAAAGGAATATATTGAGTCTCTATAATATTACTGTTGCATTGTTATTGCTGCTGTCCTTGTACGTATTTATTATTTGGATTGATAACAGAAAAAAAATAATTTTTCCTGGCAGTATTTTATAGAAAGGGTTTTATGGCATAACATTGTTTTTGCTTACTTGCTGTTGCTTTTTTCTTTTATGACTTTAATTCACTCACTTGATTTATTTTTTCTAATATGTTTCCCCCTCCCTCGTGTATGTTAATGATTAAACAAAATAACACATTATGGTAAAGAAAGACCCTCTGTCAAGCTTTTACATTGTGGAACATAAGGGAAAACTGAAATAAATAATCAGGTTACCAGGCCACAAAATTAAACAACCTCAGATGAACAACGCGTGTTATATTACACAGTGTCATTATTTATTTAACAAAAACTAAGCCAAAATACAGAAGTAGCATGTGGCATGTACACCCCATGATTCAATAACTTACTGAACCACTTTTAGCAGCAATAACTTGAAGTAACTGTTTTCTGTATGACTTGAGGAATTTTGGCCCACTTGTTCACAACAGTGCTTTGAAGGCCTTCATTTATGAACACATCTTTTTATAGCCATTCTGTTGTAGATTTGTTGATGTGGTTGGGACAATTTTCCTATTTGGGCCAGGTTTTAGCTGTTGGACAGATGCACTCACATTTGACTACAGAATACTTATACTAAGTAGTTTATGTTGGACTCTATGACTCTTTGACATCACACTGTTTGGCAGTTGGTATGATGTGTTTGCTTTTCACCAAACAAGGCACCGTGAGTTATGAACTAATATCTCCACTTTGGTTTAGTCTTTCTGAAGGTCATTGCTTCAGAAGTCTTGTGGTTTGTTAAGATTCAGTTTTTTAAGCCATGCTGGCATGTTGTTTTTAAAGACCAGAGGCTTTCTCATGGCAATCCTTCCAAACAAGTCATAATTGTTTAGTCTTTATTTAATTATACTTTCATAAATTTTAGCTTTTAATGTGCTAACTGAGGCCTATAGTCTGAGATGTAGCTCTTGGGTTTTTTGTAGTTTCCCTGAGCATTGCATGGCCTGACTTTGGGGTGAATTTGCTGAGATGTCCACTCCTGGCAAGCTCAACCAGGAGTGGTCGGACTAAAAATGATTTCCATGATTAAACTTTCTCACTGTAGAATGATGGACTTCATATTTGTTCAAAATGGTCTTATAATCCTTCCCAGATTTATGGGAAGTAACAAATGCTTCTCTAACTTCACTGCTGATGCCTTTCCTCCTTGGCATTGTGTTAACACATACCTGAGTGCTCAGACCAGCAAACTGCCAAAACGTCTGCTTTTATAGATGTGCTCACACTTGCTGATGATTAAATAATCAAGTGCATTTGGTTAGTAGCACCCTGCTGGTACTTACACTCTTTACTCCTATGGAAGCAATAAGGGTGTGGTTTTTCACAATCTGCTTCTGCATTTTTGGCCAAGGTTGTGTAAAATAAATAATGGAAGTGTGTAATATATTACGTTTTGTACTTCATCTGAGGTTGAAGTACATATCATGTTGACTTTGTGACTCTTTGTTTTCCATAAATGTAACATTAAGCTCCTTTTTTCAGATGTACAGTTGTAGAATGGATGCACAAAGCATCATTACATTAACAGTAGGGCATACAATGTATCACAGTAACATGCTTACATTATTCCCTGTTCTGCATTAGCTGGTCCCAGGGCAGCCAAGTGCTTCTGCATTCTCCAGGAAGACATTCAAGCTGTTTTCATACTAGCTATTAGGAGACACGCCCTGCAGATAGCTATACAACAACAGGCTGAAGGAGCGAACTTATGGCTACTGCAAAGCATTGTCAGGCTTTAAATTTACCAGTCTCTCTCACACACACACACACACACACACACACTATCTATCTATCTGTGCTCTTCCTCCAGTAATATGGAACTGAGCAGGAAAACAGTCTAAACTGTAATGCAGACTGCTTGGTGCCTTCGCTGTTGAGAACCACTCAACTGTTCTTTGGAATCAACGCACTAATAGTTTGTTGTTTTGGCTAAAGTTTTGCGTGCGTTTGTGTGTGATCATAAATCTGCTTTAATTTAACTATCATATGTTATAACTATTTCTGTGTGAAAATAGTAATACTCAATGGCTCTGTTATATTTGCTCACCCAACACTTGTTTTTCATCCACATTCTCGATCTCATAAACAGATTGTCGATGATGATGATGGACAGTTCAGCTCCTCAGAGGGAAGCACAGTGGATGGTGTTCCAGCTGGAGAGGGAGCAATTTCTGTAGACTTGGAATTAGAAGACACTATGGATCCCGATCCCTGTTTCCCTGCTGGTGAATTCACCACCTACCCAACCTTAAATTTAATTTGAATCTGCATTTTCCATGACTAAAACCCCATCTGCCCATTGTCTTTTTTCAGCCTGTGTGCAGACATTCCGTTGTTGTCAAGTAAATGTAGATGTGGGCTGGTGGAAAACATGGTGGACACTACGAAAAACTTGTTATCGGATAGTGGAGCACAACTGGTTTGAGAGCTTTATTATCTTCATGATCCTGCTGAGCAGTGGGGCTCTTGTAAGTATTTTCATGAAGAAAGCAAATGTTGCATTTGGATGACTAATTTGGTTTCTTTTGTGGATTTATGTGAGATATTTTATCTAGGATCTCAAGCAATAGATTCTCAAACTGCTCATGTTTTAATAGTTTTTAATTCAATATTACTGAATCAGTCTCTTTAATGGTTTGTTTTCACACCTGTTTTGGGACAAATCCTGAGATATTTCCTGAAGCGTATTATGGAAATTTCATTATGTGCACGTTTGGTATTATTAAAGCTTGTCTTTTTCCACACGTTTAGGCATTTGAGGATATCTACATTGAGCAGAGGAAGACTATTAAAACAGTTTTGGAGTATGCAGACAAAATTTTCACCTACATCTTTATTCTGGAGATGTTATTGAAGTGGGTGGCATATGGATTTGCAAAGTATTTCACAAATGCGTGGTGCTGGTTGGACTTCCTAATTGTTGATGTAGGTTGAAACTCTGCTTACACAGTGCTTAATCCATTCTTTGTTGTGTTGAGACATAGAATGAAACTGCACTGTCTTTGATGAATGTGTGTAATATTTCTTCTTTGCTCATGACATGTTTGTGTTGCATGTGTTCTAGGTCTCACTGGTCAGTCTGGTAGCCAACGCCTTAGGTGCTAATGAACTTGGTGCCATCAAGTCTCTGAGAACTCTAAGAGCTCTGAGGCCACTGAGAGCCCTGTCACGCTTTGAGGGCATGAGGGTAAGAGCTGTTGAAAGTACTTATCCATTCAGAGTCATGGTGTCTAGCACTAGCTTACTATACTAGTACAGAACACTTCCACTTCATTAGGTACACCTTGTTAGCTCTAGGTGGGCCACCTTTTGCCTTCAGAAATTGCTTAATTATTGTAGCACGGATTCAACAATGTGCTCAAAACATTCAGTATTTTATATTGCTGGGAGACATAAAAATTGTTGCATGCAACCATTCCTCTCTTTCCCCAATTCCCTTTCTCCTGCCTTCATTTGTCATCCTGGTAAGCTTAAATATTTTGTTCTCGAAGTTGAAAAAAATCACTTTTACTTTCAGTAACTCCTCAAATATACACCAGTGATGCAGAATTCTGATGAAAGGAATAATTTAACATTGCGGGAATTTCTTGCTGAGAATTACAACCCCATTATACAGTGCTTTTCATAAGTTAAAAAAAGGCTGTTTTTAATATTGTAAATTTGTTTTCATTGACTCAATAAATGTTTTTGGTTTTTTTACAGCGATAACACACAATGAAAATAGTGAAATAATGAAAATAAATCAATTCAAAATCAAAAGTAATACAAAACATAAAATAAAATCCTGGAACTCGAAGGTACATAGAACTTAAATAAATAAAAACAACAGCTGTGAAATAAATAAAGTCAAATAAAGTGCTGCTATAAAGTGCTACTCTAACTCTCAAGAAACAAAAAATAAATTACCAAAATATAAAATTATTCTTATATCACTTTTCTCTTGTGATATCGCACATCATTAGGGTTTTTTGCAAGCATGGTCTTATCAGGTTGATAACTTATATAACTGAAGAGACAGCTTTGTCGGCTGCTGAAATCAATGGAGCAGGTATTGATTAGTTGCCTTCATATTGTGGTGGTCTAGATTTACAGCACTGCTACAGTGATCATTCCTCACTTGGTAGCCAGAGTATTCCCTGATTTGCATGCACAAATTCTCATGTGCGTCAGTAGTGCTACATTAGTTTCCATGCCAATATCGCTGTTTTGATATTGTTTGCTGCGTATGTAACATGATTTCTTTATTTTTTATGTATTTTTCTTTTTACAGTAATCAAATTTTGCGGCATCCTCCTTTCTCTACAAGGTGTTCATTTCAATGTTTATCTAAAATTTAAAACTCATCTGCTGACTCCTCTCCTGATTCTGTTCCCACCTTTACCATGTAGTTCGCTGTGTTGGATCTTTGGCGTTAGTCATAGCTGTGATGAGGTGTGATGTCGATGTGCATGTTGGCACGCATTTGTCTTTTCCCATTGCCAGAGTAAACAGTGTGGTACATCACTTTAAGATTCTGTGATCCCTGTCAGCTTTACAGATGTGTCATGATTTATGTGTGCAGGTGGTTGTCAATGCCCTGTTGGGAGCCATTCCCTCTATCTTCAATGTGCTGCTAGTATGCCTCATCTTCTGGCTCATCTTCAGCATCATGGGAGTCAACTTATTTGCGGGAAAGTTCTACTATTGTGTCAACAAAACCACAAATGAGCCGTTCCCTGTATGGGAAGTGAAAAATATGACACAGTGTAGGAGCATGGAAAATGCTAGTATGAAGAACGTCAAGGTCAACTTTGATAATGTTGGCATGGGTTACCTTGCACTGTTGCAAGTGGTAAGTAACTTAGTATTTTGTTTCATAATTAGTGTCACATTTTGTGCCAGTTTTGTAATACAACAATATGTGTTTGTAATGTCACTTGCTGTATTCTTTTCTACAGGCTACATTTAAGGGTTGGATGGACATCATGTATGCTGCTGTTGATTCTCAAAGCAAGGTGGTGATTTATTAAGTATTTCAGCATTGAAATGCTTGAACTCCTGCAAAATATCCATGTTTAATTAAATCATATTATACTTTCTTTTTTTTGGAGATGACACATTGTTCACAAAAAACATATAACACTGTTAAATTAATTTTAGATTATCATATTTTGTTTGGGCACGTAAAAGCTGCAGAACACTACAGCTGATGCATACCAAACTTTTCCTCCTGTTGCTGCTTAGTCATGATCAAAATGCTTAACCTGTATTTACAGATCATAATCATGTAAAGAGTAAATACATCATCCAGTGATAGTAAGCTGTTAGATCAAAGTTTGAAGGTGACAAATTGTATCAGGCCTTAAAGTTCTTTTTATTTTTTTATTTTTTTGGCTTTACAGTAATCTAAATGCCACACAAGTAGGGCCACCCCTCGTGAGGCACATATCAACTCAATCAGAACAGAAATTTAAAGGATGACTCTGTTTTAATGTCTCGTTTTTCTGTCGTCAATGTAGCCACAAGAACAACCAGAGTATGAGGTCAACCTATATATGTACGCTTATTTTGTTGTT
The DNA here is from genome assembly GCA_015106755.1 of Etia nguti. Classification (NCBI taxonomy): domain Eukaryota; kingdom Metazoa; phylum Chordata; class Actinopteri; order Cichliformes; family Cichlidae; genus Etia; species Etia nguti. The sequence goes on from VUQG01002141.1 coordinate 15,798, forward strand.
TTCATCATATTTGGAGCATTTTTCACACTCAATCTCTTCATTGGTGTCGTTATTGACAACTTCAATCAGCAAAAGAAAAAGATAAGTATCAAATCCCTTTGTAAAAAAAAGAATTGGTATCTTCTCTTTTTTGCTGTGATTTAACGTGTCTATCATGTTTTCTTTACTTAGGAGGTCAAGACATCTTTATGACTGAAGAACAAAAGAAATACTACAATGCCATGAAAAAATTGGCGTCAAAGAAACCACAAAAACCGATCCCTAGACCATCAGTATGTAATTCAAACTTTGACTGCATTCAATATGAATTAAAAATCTTATTGTTATTTCTTCTAAAATGTATTCTTGTTTATTTTACCCATGTGTATCTGTTTCAGAACAAGATTCAAGGATATATATTTGATTTTACCACCAAGCAATCTTTTGATATTATGATTATGGTTCTAATATTGCTTAATATGATCGCTATGATGGTGGAAACTGATTATCAGACAGAGTACAAGAAAAAGGTTCTCCACATAATAAATGTGGTATTCATTGGCATCTTCACTGGAGAGTGCTTATTGAAGATGGTCTCGCTCCGGCAGTACTTTTTCATGAATGGCTGGAATATATTTGATTTCATCGTTGTTATTCTATCAATCATCGGTATGACTCACCTCTGTTTACATTTTCTCTCTGATAAGTTTTTAATATTGCAGTAATCTGTCATCCAGTGTTTAATCTTTTCATTTCTTTCTTTAGGTTTGTTTCTTACTGAGATAATAGAAGAATACTTTCTTTCACCAACCTTGTTCAGAGTCATCCGACTGTCTCGGATTGGCCGCGTCCTCCGCCTTGTTAAAAGTGCCAAAAGAATCCGCACACTCTTGTTTGCCTTGATGATGTCACTTCCTGCCTTGTTCAACATTGGTCTCTTGCTTTTCTTGGTGATGTTCATCTATGCCATCATTGGCATGTCAAACTTTGCATATGTCAAGA
>VUQG01002142.1:2899-21829 GCA_015106755.1 Etia nguti
GACTTATATGTGTGTGTGTATATATATATATATATATATATATATATATATATATATATATATATATATGCATATATATATATATATACATATATGGATATCTAAAGTTTAACTCCATCTTATTCTTTTAGCTGTTGATTGATTTTTATGTTAAATTTAAGTTATTAGCTATAATTTGGACTCACATTGTATCTTATTTTAATTTTGACATTGAATTACTCATTGTTTTGGGAAACTTTTGTAATGCTGTTTTAAAAAAGCGCTATACAAATTAATTGTATTAATATGAATATTATTATTACTTATATAAGCTAAAAAATTTCAATTTCCCAGTCAGAATGCAATTACAGGGACAACCTACACCTAACCAATGCTCTTGATTCTCTCTTGAGTTCCTATAATAGGCTACACTAATAATACTAAATGTAATTCTGCAGCAAAAGTAGATGTTCAACTCTTTGAAGACACCCATACCAAAAACAGCTCAGGTATAAAAACATATTTTTTTGGACCAAAACAAACCTCTAACAAAGTTGAACTTTTATGCTACATAAGCTTTCAAACACCCAAGTGTTATATATCTCGTCACAAGTAATCCAAGCGGATGAGCATTTTTTGCACGCATTATACTTTACTTTTAATCTTGGGCCTCGTAAACTGTTATTGATTTCTTGCAGTTTTGGTGCAGAGGTGAAACAATTATCTTAAAGTGTAATATGAACAGTGCCAAGTGGAGCATTACCAGGAAAATGTATTAACTGCAATATACACGATCGTAAGGAAGATTGCAGTCATTACCTGTGGTGTGGTGGTGACTCTCTGGCTCCTCCGTGGAGATCTGGACGGAAGACGCTGCTGTGGTGGCTCATCTTCATCTCGAAACAAACGGCTCCGCTTCGAGCTCCGTGTAGGCTGCAAGAACAAATATAAATTCAAAATATTACCAACAATCTATAAATAACATTATTGCATTCTCCATATTAGGCATCTATTAGCAGTAGAAATTCTGGCATGTTGTGTTATAAATAGCCTGGCTAAAACAAATGTTATTCTGGGAACTCTCATGTATAATACACAGGTTCTGAAACAATATCTAAGTAAATGTAAAGACCCCATTTATGCAAAATTAGATGAAATGCATTTTCCTTCCAGTTCCACATCTTCTCATTACACTGACATAAAACAACTTAATGAGGTAAGAAATTAAACTCCTGAGCTGGAAAACAAAACCATAAAAGACTTAACTATGCTGGTAAGATAAGCAAAGGACAGTAACCATGCATAAACACTAACAATATATCCATAGTGAGCAAGAACCACTTAATTTGTTTATGAGTCACAATTGTTACTGCCCTCTATGAAAAAGACCCTGTTTAAATATCCACTCTAAGCTTTGTTTTGGTTCTATTGTGCTGTAATTCGACATGGCACTTTTTAGAAAATTAATATCTGCTGCATATACACTACCATTTTTGGCCATGGGTCTCGCACATAAGATGAAGTGACTTTCTTTCTTTTTTTATTTTACGAAGAAAGAAATGTGAATTTTTTTATTTCAAACACTGTATTACTGCATTATAATAATTAACTTCTTGGTTGCTAAAAGGAAAGAAAAGATACACTGAACTGCTCCCTTATTTCCCAAGGGGTCACCACAGTGGATAGCATTTGATCTGGTGCAGCTTTGACATGACTGGTATTCTTTCACTGATAAATTCCAAAACCGTGGCAAAAAAGTAGCCGGAAATGCATCAGGAGGAATCAACGGTACTGAACAGGCCAATCACAATAGCTGCGGCTTACACTGATGCCACATTTAGTTCCGTTTCAGTGGAGGTGTGCGTCATGTCATGCCTTAGGGTTTCATCATAGGGTTTCAGAGGGATTTGCTGTTATGACATAGCTATGGCACAAATTTCCCACTGAAGCATAATTACACAGTAAGGTGACTATTGTAACCACTATACCATATTTTTCATATTAGTAATTAAAGCATCACGCGTAACAGATTCTCTTCGTTTTCGAAATATTCATGGCTTTCATTGCATTCTCTTACCGTGTCCATTGTGACAGAGGAATGCCGTCCCCTGGTGTTGTGAGCTCGTGGGAAGCTGTTTTTCTCATTCAGAGTGTTTGACAAACTGCCCTCTGTGAGAATACCAACATATTTATATACAAGAACACCAAAAAAAGTTCCTAAATCAGTAATTATATCTTAGAAAACCTTTGCCAACAGTCAAAATCACATGCAAACAATAACAGGACCATTATGCCCTGTAAGCTTGCAATTGGAAACTATTACAGAACTCTGACCAACGTGATCTGACACAGGTCTCATCGATATAGTGAGGAATTCGAGTCAACGTTACAGAAGCACCCAGTATATTTGTAAACAGTAAAAAGCATAAATACAAGGGAATCCATACCTTTAAGACTGACGAGTGCCTCTGCTGAGGAACCTGAGGAAGAGGACAATTTAGGCTACATTACTGTAGAGCATTAAAAAGCATAAAAAAGCAACACCACATAGACGAAATCTAAAACGCATGCAACTTTGATAAATATTATTTACCAGTGTTCTCTTTTTTAAGTTACGATACGCTCATTTTAGCTGTCACAGAATCAGTAAGATGGTGCTTTAAACACTGACAGCAGCCAGGCAGGTGAACAGGAATTAAAAATAAAGCTAGCGCACTCGGTTAGGCCTTTACCCCCAACTGGAGCTGTCAGACATTGGTGTAACATCAGCTGTGGGCAATTCGTATCGACACATGTGCCAGACAAGCTAAGCTATGAGCTGTAAAATAACGTTATTTACATTAGGTACGTTCCCAGCGACCGTTTCAGGTGTAAACAGACAAATGAACTGGCAAGTTTCCCTTCACAAGACCAATAATGATACATAACGCCTAACTATAACCAGGGTAAAGGACCGCTGAAAATGAGGAAAGTGTCATGAAAACTAAAATAAATCAATAAAATAAAAAATAAGTCCAGCAAAACAGATAGCTTGTTAGCAGCTAGTGGAGTAGCGGCAGCCTTTTTGTTCCTGCTGTTCGCGATCTAAGGTTAGCAGACGTTAGCTCGGGGCTAAGCTAACGTTATTTGTTCACCCAGTTGGGCTAAAGTAACTTGTTCAACTCCAACATTAGCCATGGTTAGCCTCTCGCGCTAACAAGCGTTAGCTGACTTGGACAGACCCGGTGTCTGTTTGCGTCTAAAATGAGCTTATGAAGTCCGTGCAGAACCTATGATAGCCATTACATGGTCAGCGATATCGGGTTTTGACCAGTTATTTATTTTATCACTGCGGGACTGCTGCTTGTTTACAATGCAAAACTCCTTGAATTTGTGTTGTTACTCACTCTCGTCTAACAGCTGGTCCATCTCCGCCATCTTGAATTAGCCGCGCCGCTTTTTCAAAGACCTTGTCAAAATGCATTCTGGGTCGGGACTCTATCTGGAGGGCGATTTGAGAAATAAAAATCCCGTAATTTGCTTAAACGGTAGCTTAAGAACTGCTTCCAGTCGTTTGTTTATCGAAACAAATACATCCACTTTCTACACATCCAACTTTTGCATGTTAAATGTGAAGTTAAATGCTTGGGAAACCGTTTCGTATCAAAAACTTGACTCGGAATGGGAGCATAGCAACCAGCCATTGTTTCATACGCCACATCACTTATTTTATCGTTCATTTCTCCTTTACGTTTTAGTCATTGTTGGGAAAGTGTTGTATTTGACATGAAATGTTCTCTCTGGAGTAAATGTATTTATTTTTACCTGCAGTTATACCTAGAAGGATTTTGTTTATACTATACACAACATAAAAGACAGCATATGGGGTACTGCATTTATCTATGAATTGATAAATAACCAAATACATTTGAGATTTTTTTCCTTAGATGTGAGAAAAAAGCATGAAAAAATAAAAAGAATTTCAACATTACATTTGTGCAAATATGAGTTTCCAATCTCATAGAATGTGAGTTTCTTCTTCCAATTTTGCCACTTTAGTAAGCTCATAAATTGATACCATTAAATACAGAAAGTCCTGTTGTTGTTTTTGTATATCAACTCTCTTTGTTACCCTACAGTGCCGATGGAAAATGAGGCAAGAGTTTCTAATGCTTAAATGTCCTGCCAAAATCATGCCAAAGCCTGATTCTTCATCAAGGTTAGACCATTTCCAGGAGTGCTCCTTAGCAACTGACCTTGATTTTTGCCTTCTCCAACAAACTGAAAGAAACCCTTCAGGAAGTAAAAGGAAAAACATGTAATTCTTCAAGTCTAAGGTTTTATTTGGGTTTGAGAGAAGCAAAAAAAAAAACTTCAACAGTTAGTATGGCTGTTTTTATCTTTTACAGGGTGCCTTGCATAAACACTCATAACATTTTTTTCTTTTTAGTGAGGAAGACAGCTAGAGATGCAAACAAAACAAGTATATACACATGTCAAAATGCTTACAGTATCTTAGTCTTCACTTTACTGTGGATTCACAGCAAATTATTGGTTTGTGTACGTTTGCAGACTGGCTCTTGAACACTCCTAAACTTGCAGGACTATACCTTATGAACTACAGGAAAATTAAGATCCTTCTCCAGTGACAGATTACCAACATTTTCTGAAGTTATCGCCAGACCTCTCCATGTACTGATGTATGCAATATGAAGAAGCCAGTATTTAGGTACCTAATGTATTACTAAGGAAGTCTGCCACTTAATAAACCTGGCGAAAACACAATAAAGTGACAAGAGATTTCCAAGGATCCACCACGAAGGACGGTTTAGTATCACTCCTTTTTTAAACATCTTCGGTTGCAGAGAATGAAGCCCAAGCATTTTAGAGGCAACAGTGGTCTTTTTTTCCTTTCTCTATGAAGAAGGTTCGCACGCAGCCCCTCTCACCACAGTGATGTCTGGTAGTTAAACTTGATCTTCAGAAGATACTTCAGATTTACCTGTGCTACATCATACACGATGTACCTGAGGGAGCACGGTTAAAGAAAACAGGTGGCACAGATGATCAAAAAATAAAAATTACAAATCATTAAGCTCAAAACACAAATACCCTGACAATTTATTTTGTGGTGACTGCTGTTAGGACATAAACACAACCCTTAAACTGTCTCATCTTCATCTCTTCGCTGCTATTAGTAGTGCAATAGAGTTGATTTATGCATGACAGCTGGGTGAGCTACACAATGAAAAGTAGGTTAAGACAATATTTACCTATTAAAAGATAGAAAGCTATAACTATGTTTCCATGGGTGAACTCATTTTGAAATTTAAATTAAAGCTCTGTCTAGATACACTCACCGGCCCTTTTTTAATTATACCTTACTTGTGCTGCATGTTGAAAGTGACTTAACTTACCCTCCCTACTGTAAACCTCTCTTTGGTCTTTGATGTGTAAATGCACCGAGTTGCTGCCATGTGACCGGATCATTAGATTTTGTATTAATGACAAATGAACAGATACACCTAATGAAATGGTCAGTGACTGTAAGACAGAAAATTTAACAAATTTTACTCACCTTTTAACTGCACAGGTTACGTACAGACAAGCAGGTAAAAAAAATCATTACACACATAACCAAACAGATTCATATTAGAGGATACTCGTTGTACAGTAGACTTGTGTCATCAATATTCGTGTGGACTCCTTTTCCCAGAGGCACTTGCACTCCATTTAAAGTGACAGTGGCATCTGGATCGGGAGCAGTTCTACCCAAACCTAGAATAAAAAAAAAAAACCAAAGTGAATATTATTATATGCACGCACACACACGCAGGTTTAAAAACTGACAGAGACAAAGGTAAATATTTCCTGCTGGGATGAATTTCATACCGTTGTTAAGAACTACGCTGAAAAGCGTGGATCTAAATTACAGTTAGGGACACAGACTAAGCAGAAATATAAAGCTTTAAACACGTTTGCCATGTGAACCAAACAGTGAACCACAGAAAAATAATGCTAATTAAAATGCTGCGACCCATTATGTTTCTCACCTTTAACACTGTGCTTCCCCTTAGGTAATTTTGTGATATGAGAAGCCTTCTTTAGTTCATGCCTGCATTAATTAAAAAGGACGTTGCATTTATTTACAGAGTCAGGCCAACATTTCAAAGGATGAAATATATATTTTTTGCATTCAGACTGTCACTTACATGTTTCCTAGAGCAACCTCGCCGAGCAGAATGAGGCCTACAGGATCTGACTGGGAGGTGTGGCAGTAGTTTGCACTCTTGGACACCATGTCAGCAAAGTACACGCCTTTGCCAAACATGTAACCAGTCTGGAGAAAATTAAGCAGGACTGTAATGTTACGCAGGACTAAACACTACAAACTATGGGTAAAGTTGGGGTATTTATAAAAGGAGAGGTTTTTAATTCTTCACATCTTATCATCAACCTGGCTTCAAAACAACACTCACCACTGGGGCCTCTGGAGGGGCGATGCGGAGACCCTGAGACAGAATACCAGCGTAGTTGGTGGTGCGAGAGCCGTGCCACAATAGCTGGCGATTGTGCAGCTCCTCGAATGGACGGTATCGCTGGTGCTCTCCCTCTCTGACAATTTTAAATATCTAAAATACAGAAACACAATCAGAAGACAAACTAAGATTCCAAATCTAACCATTAAAAAGAATCGGTTGTCCCGGTTAAACCCGTTTTTACCGAGTTAATCAATCAACAAACTAATAATAAAAAATAAAAAAAACCTTGCCTCTTGTACTTCCAGTGTGTACGTGTTGTGTGTAGCAGCGTGGGTGTTCTTAACGTATTGCGAGATGATCTCAGCTTCACTTGTAGTCTTGTCAACAACCTGTAAAACAACAGATGTATTACGTGCATTTTTTTGTTTCTAAATTTCAAAACTTAAATGGATCATCAGGGAAAAACAAACTCCTGCACACCGTTGATGATTAAGACTAAAACTTTACTTTCTAAAGAGTTGTACTCCTTACCTCAATCTTTGTCTTGAGTTTCTCATAGTTTATGTCGATGGGGTCTTTCTCATTGTCCTGGGCTCCTCCTCTCAGTAAGCTGTAAGCCACTTCAATATCCAACAGGTTGTCCAACATCTGAACTTTAGCCTAAACAGTGATGCATTTAAAGATCAACCTTTTTAAACTCTGCATTAGGCTTAGCGGGGACATGACAAAGAAAGGTCAAACTGTAGATTGGGGCAGTTTATGAGTCCTTACTTGAATGTAGTCCAGGTTGTTGAGCAGTGGAGGCTTCTTCATCCCGAAGTCATGAGGTATTAGGGTATAAAAGCGATTGGAGAGATCCAGTATCTGTGCCTCAGACACACACTCTGACACAGCCTTTAACAAAAGTAAGTTAAAAATGTAAATGTTTCATGATCAGGAGCTGCACAGATCTCATCCAACCACTGGTACATAAGGACTAGTTGTTATGTTCAAAATTCATGCCAAACGATAGTATTAAAGTGGATTTCAAAGCATTACAGAGTTACAGAAAGAGGAATCCAGCATAAATACTGATGCAACTCTCAGAGGAGCTGTTGACTGTCACTGACCTGCTGTACTTCAGTGAGGAGAGCATAGGCACTCTGGATTTGCCTCTTGCTCAGCTTACCGAGTGGCATCTTCTGGAGGTCAATCTGCAGACAGAAGAAGAATAAATAAGCCTGTCAAGTGCAAAAATACTGGCAGATGCCAGTGCTACCCCTCAGCCTTCTAGCAGGTCCGGTATGGTATCAGTTTTAAAATCCTATGTTGCCTTCTTCTCGAGTTATCACGTTCACAAACTTGCGTTTCTATGCCAGCTGCCTACCCCACCAGCAGGGTCAGCTTTTTACAGGTGAGGGGTAATAATAATAAGTAGCAATGCTCACAGAGCACTTAACATCATTATAAATTAACTAATTGCATTAGAAGAGTTATCTAATCTGCTGCTAAAATAAAAAGCACTTAAAATGTTCTCTGTGTGAATGAAGACGAGTTTTCTCCTTAAATAGTTTAATTTCTTAAACTTCTGTAAATTATTTTTATGTCTGTGGCAACAGCCTAAAAAGTCCAAAACTAAAACACATTTTTATTTATCCAGACGTTAATCCACAGCATCAGACAGGATTTTTTTGTTTTTTTTATATACTTCTTAAATTTGTACTTCTAAGTCAAAGTATTCCTGTATACTGTATATGTTTTATCCCTCTGACTTGAATGAATGAACAGGCGAAAATGTGAAGTAAATACCACATCGGGCAAAATGGTAAAAATAACCAAAAGAACTGGAAGATCCTGATTTCAGTGTGTGGTAGGCAAGTCTTACCTCAAACTCAACCATGGCCTTCTTCATGCTCTCTACATCAAAGATCATCTTGATTAGCTCCTGGACAGGTTTGGCCAGCCTTGACTTGGTGCCGGCCGTGGCTGTCAGCCTCTTCACTGCCTCCTCATCCTGCACAGGAACATATAAGGGGTCACTAAGAGAATAAAAATCCACAACATGTCAGATGAGATGTTGACTTATTACTGTGTGTGTACCTGTCCGTAGTCAATCTCCAGCGGGTAGAACTTATTGGGATATTTGGTGAAGTTGGACGAGCCCCAGTCGTTGCCCGTCTTCTCCTTGTATACACCCAGGAAATTATCCAGAGCAGAGTTCTTGTCATGGAATTTGTCCAACTTGTTTCCTCCAATGGTGGTACCCACTCTGCCCCATGACCTGAACACCCAGTACCTACACATATGTCACAGAGGGAAGAGATGCATGAGTTATTCTGTGGATAGATAACATTTCCATGAAAGGGGGGAAAATTGTAAACAACAGGCAAAACCTAACTGCAGCCAGCAAGTTAAAATACTTTATAAAGTGAAATTTACTTTTGTAGTTACACAGTAAAGTCAAGTTTGTGCCTGACATGTGTCTATCCAACTTGAATGTTGAGATCTACAACACAAAGAGGTCAGATTACCGTTTCTGTACATCATCCTCGAGCAGCTGCAGTTTATAGTAAGAGTTAGTTCCTCTGACAATATCCACAAGACCGAGTGTAGCACTGTACATCTTCCCATTCTGCTCCAAGACATGGGCACTGTTCTCCAGACCTGGGAAAAAATAATAATTAATTAAAATTGGGGGGAAAAAATGAGAAATGAAGCATTTTCAGTCCTTGGTACTAATGACTACCTGAGTCTGGATCCACAGCAGCTCCACCTTTGACTGTGAGTTTCATCTTCTTGGATTTGCTACCACCTGTAATGGCACAACTGTTTAATGTATGCACTAAATGTCACATTGTACACTACCGCAATTGTTCTAATGCATTCATTCAGTATTTCCACATTAAGTGCCCTTTACCTTCCTCCTCTTTCACCCTCCCCGTGCTCTTAGTAGCCTGTGTTCCAGACTTGGAGGCCACAGATGGAGGCTGAGCTTCGACTTTAACCTCTGCCCCCCAGGGGGAGATGGCGTGCAGGGAGACCAGCTCCTGGAGGGCTTTGCCCGATGACTTGATGTCAGTGAGGAAATCCTCAGAGACCACACGCACACCGGCTTCCCTTACTTCCTCCATCTTCTTACTCATCTTCTCCACCTCCTCTGTCAATACATGGCAAAGTTTGATGTTATATCATTCCTTTTCTTACTGAGAGTACTTGTGACAATTCTCTCTTTAATAAATCGTTACTCACTCTTGGTGCTTATACACAATGAGGCCTTGTTGACTGTGCCGGTAATCTTTCCACCGAGCTCTTCTACAGCAGCTTTCAGATCATCCTTGTTCTTAGTCAGCTTGCCCACAGTCAGCAGCTTCATGCCAGTAAGAGGCTTGTCTAAGGGACAAAACACACCGAATAAAACATTTTGTTAATAACAAGAGACTTGTTAATAATTTTTCATTGCATATTGTCCGTGGTACCAAGAGGAAGGAAGATTTTTAATGCTTTAACACAGTCCTTTAAGTTTTTCTCACCCGAAGGTGCTCCCTGTGGCAGTGGCTCAGTCGGAGCGCTGGATGCACTCGGTAGGGGTTCTGATTTGGCCGCCGTCAGGGTTTTTGTGGGAGGCTCTTTGGGGTAAACCCTGTCCTGCCGCTTGAATTTGAATTTTTTCAGAAAAGAAACTTCATGGAATTCCTAAAATGGAAAGAGAGGATATTTTAGAGACATAAAGCAAACAAGTAATTATAAATTAGTTTAATATAGCAGTTTAATTTTTCTTCCTCAGTCCTGCTCATCGGCTAAGGCCATGTCATTTATTTACTTTTCATTTTTCCATTGGTGCCAGTGCTTATTCTAGAAAGCTTCACACATTCCACCAGGAAAGACTGTTCTTGGTGTCAAAAAGCTAAGACAGTACCACCATACAAAACTTAAGATGACTCACTGACTAGGGGAAAGGCTACTACAAGAAATATAATAAAGATTGACACATGCAGCCCACAGATTCTGTCCAGGGTAGCTGGCCATCCATCCAGCCATAGTAATTACTCCAGCTTGTGCTGTGCAGTGCTAACAGGAATGTGGACTAGTTCTTAAAAGGTAACAAAGACAAACTTGTTCTGCACCTGTGGAATAGACGTCTATAAATAGTTAGAGTGAGATGAGGTGACCAACCTTGGGAATGACCCAGTCTTTGCGTAGGGGTGTTGTGGTTTTGAACACACACTTTGTCCAGGCAGAAATGTTTCCTGTGCAGTAATAAGCGTCACCCTTAAACACCAGCTGGCCCTGGCACTCCTTACAGGCCTCGAGAGCACCAAAGGCCATACCGTCAGCCAGGCTGTCAACCACCTGCAAGTCCAAAAACAGTCGTCATCAAACAGAAGCACAGCAGCACTCTTCAAAATTTTTTAGCTTTAACTCATTTATACAAAGTGGTAAATACACAACAAAAGACTGTATTCATGAGCAGTAAATATAGAATGATCCCCTTTCCAATATGCTACGTTAGACACAAAATAAAACAAGCTTCTCTTACATTGGTCTCTCCAGAGGGAACTTCCTGGCCATTTGCAATCAGCAGCTCCTTCATATCATTAGCTGAACAATATTTTCGCAGCTTGTCCTTAATTCCCCAAATAAGCTGGCTTTGATTCTGCAGACAAGTGCAGCCAAGACAGACACACAAACAAATTAACGTGACATCGAAAATGATCAAAGTTTACTCTAACACGTGAGAAGTAACATTAAAAAGTACCTTTAACTGGTCTTCTAGCTTTTTCTTCTCGTTGTCTTCTTCTGTCTTCTGTTTCTTTGACACTCCATCAACATCATCAGTTTTCCGCTTTCTGTGAGGACAAACATAAGTTTTCTTTAAAACTTTTTTTTTTTCCACTTAATTCAAAAAGGACAAAAGGAAGGTGAGAAAACATCCAAATTAGCTTCCTAAATGAGCCTCAGAGGAACACAGAATAGAAGTCAAGATGAGGAACAACAAGCATGATTCTGACACCTTCAGTCATTAAGCAGATCCAATTGGGCCTAATCAGTTAATGGACACACACAAACGCAAGTCGGTACATGTCTGCACAGTCCCAGGTGTCAGTGTTGATATCGTGCATTCTGCTCTGACGGGGAAAATGCTTTTAGCATCCTGGGAGACCAGACATGCACACGTGTTTTAGTTAATGACCATCCAAGTCTCAGACAAACCTCACTCATCAGACAACAGCTGAATCTATGGGGAGGAAGAGGATGGGGGTGGCGGTGCATATAATTCAGTGTGGTAATGCAGAAGCAGAAGTCTGTTTGCTTTTTTTCCTGAGTGAAGATGGCCAGTGTCAGAATAATACTGAAGAAGCTTTTAGATTCTCTGCTAAAATCATCATAAACAGATCCAAGCTGCTGCAGACGAGTGAGTAATTTTCCTTCTTTAATGCATTTTATTACCAGTCCGAGTCTGTTTTGCACCTTATTTCTCTTTTTAGGACAAACATGGAGGAAACCACAGCATTGGTCCAACTCTACACTTTCCCAAAAACAACAAGCAACTCCTCCCATCTGTTGTCCCCTTTTCTAAAAGCGGTCCCGAACTTTTCATCTGCTTCCGTCTCTAATGCCTCCTCTTCAGCGTCGCCTCCACCTGACCACTTGGTGATTTCCCCCAACGTGGCGTACATGGCGGCTGAGCTCGTCATCGCCTTTTTCTCCACTACAGGAAATCTACTAGTCTGTCTCGCTGTTGGCCTCAACCGCAAATTGCGCACGGTCACTAACTACTTCCTGGTCTCGCTCGCAGCTGCTGACATATGCGTGGGCGCAATCGCCATTCCCTGTGCCATCCTGACTGACATCGGCTTGCCACGCCACAATCTCTACCTGTGTCTTCTCATGCTCAGCGTTTTGATCATGTTCACCCAGAGCTCCATCTTCAGCCTGCTGGCAGTGGCTGTGGAGCGCTACATCGCCATCTTCATGCCGTTCCGACACCAGGTTCTGATGACGCCTCGCAACGCTGTGCTGGTGATCCTCGCCACATGGATTCTGGCGTTTCTCATCGGACTTGTGCCTCTGATGGGCTGGCACAAGACACCGCCTGACACGGGCTACTGTTTCTTCGTCCTGGTGGTGGACATGACCTACATGGTCTACTTCAATTTCTTCGCTTGTGTGCTCTCTCCTCTGGTGATCATGTTCCTCATCTACGCCCAAATTTTTGTCACGGTTAAGCGGCAAGTGCGGCGCATCACATCTGAGCAAAGCGGCAGAGGTGACGGACAAATCAGGACTGCGGCCAGCATGCGACGAGAGATGAAGACGGCTACTTCTCTCTTTCTGGTTCTTTTCCTCTTTACGGTCTGCTGGATCCCACTTCACATAATTAACTGCTTCCTGCTTCTCTGTCCACGCTGCTATGTGCCTCTTGAGCTGCTGCTCACAGCCATCATCCTGTCACACGCAAACTCTGCTGTCAACCCTTTCCTTTATGCCTACACCATGACGGCTTTCAGGGACACATTTAAAGCTATTTTTATGTGCTGCAGGACAGTGGTGGACAGAGAGGCTTTAAATGAGACCAACAGCAGGGATCAGCGCTAGACCTGATCATAACTTTAATCCCAGGCTTCAAACCGAATAAATGATTTTGGCTCACCCCTCAGATTTGACAGCAGGGAGCCTCTTCTTGAGCTCTTCTTTGTCCTCTGCCCGCAGTGCATTGAATCCCTTCAGCTGAGCGGCGCTGTACTCAGGCTTGAAAACCAGCTCCTCCCTGCGGCTCACGAAACACGCCGTGTGGTACCAGCGGTCAATAAGACCCAGCTGTGGCTTCTCGGGGTCCACAGTTTTCTTGGACACACGAATCTGATCCTGGAGGTTCAAATGGATCAAATATTTATGGGAAAATGACAAAGTTAACCCACCAGATAATTAAATAATTACATTTAAACAACAGTTTTCAGGCAATAAAAGGGGTCCCAAACCTTTTCTATTTTCTGCTCACAGCCTTTGCATGTGCTGCGGTTTGACTTGGCATATTCCACAGCAAAGTCATTCAGCGTCTTCTCACCTTTAGCGCCACCCTTCTGGTCACCTTTTCCTACAAGATCAAAAATCGAACATATATATCTTTTTATATCTGCTTCAGTTATATGTGATAAAACATATATCATGATTAGTCTATAGATGTATAGATATACCCATAGGTTAAGTCTGAGTTATGTCAGACCAACTTCAATTGAAATAGCTGTCAGTTGTTTTCATTCAAATGACTGACAGACTCAGTTTTCAGCTCTAAATAAGCCACCAAAGCGTCACCTGTAGTCTAGTCATCAGGAAACCATTTAAAATATATAATACAGTCTTTGATTTTCTTTCCAAAGTCAACAACTGCTATAAATCCTTGTGACTGAGCAGGTAATTATGTTATCCTCTCATGATAAGGGCATTTACACTAAAGAGTGAAATTACTTTATGATTTCTCTTTGCTGCTGCACTGATTGATTCTTTGATGAGGCAATGTTTAACCATTAATTAGTAACACTGTTACTCCTCCGGTTGCCTATAATAACTAAAGAAGCTTAAGACAACATTAATTAAGTCGTCAAACCATTTCCACGAGGGGGCACAGCCTAATAAAACTCAAGTACTGACCTCCTGCGGCGCCACCGCTTTCAATGGCCTTTTTCACCTTCTGTTGGTCATCCCAGCGGAGATCAGAAAACCCAGCGATATCAGCGGTGGACTGAGCTGATGCTCGCTGCCAGAAGCAGGAGAAGTGGTGCCAGTGGGGAACCTTCCCATCAAACATGGGAGACTGGAGAACAAAAAACAAACACAGATGTTTTACTGCTTTACAGTGTAAAGCGTCTCTAATTGCTTCTTCCAGCTGGATGGTTATACGATGCCTCAGAAGGGGAATATTTTCCTGCCAGACTTATTTAATCATCTCTTTTCTTTACCTATGTCATGTTATGTCTAGGGCATTAAATCCATTTATTACATGGCACAAAGATACTTTGGAACTACTCTTATTTAAATCCAGGTTGTGCAAAATTTTGACAAACAGCCCATGGCTTTGAGGCATTTTTTATGGACATCAGTTTAAAATTAAGATGTAAACACGCTGTTTTCTAGCAAAAATAGTCCCTGGGCAGGTAATGAAAAAAAAATAAAGCACAAAAATGGAATACATATTGCATATTTAGGACATAACACTTTTTTAAAGGTTTATATACAGAGATTCAATAAAAGATTTATTTATTTATTTTTACTAAAGCATACTTTATACAAGGTGCAAACTACAGTGGCTCAAGAATAGACCCCTGTGGGACTCCTACATTCATAAAAAAAGGTGCATGAAGTGCTTAAGGAGTAATTTACACTCTGCTGATTTGTATGAATTACACACACTGAATGTGACAGGTCTTTAGAGAGAAAAGTTGAGTGACCTGAGAATCTGGAGCTGTTCCATCAGCCATGAGTAAACAGGCAAACAGATAAGCAGCTCTCAGACTCTTTAAGTGATTACCTCTCTGTGGGGCAGCAGCAGTTTCCACGCAGTGGTATTTCTGCTTCTGTGTGCTGTGATTTTTTTTTTTTATCCTATTATTTGTCTCCTGGGGTAGACAAACTCTGAACATCTGCAGCCTTCAAGCATAAATTAAATTAGTTCATGAACTGCAAGATGCATACTAGCCAGACTGAGACAAGAGAAAGGCTCCGCGGCTCTTTGTGATGAACAGGAGTGAACAGACAATGTCAGCCATTTAAATGCTAACGAGGGCCTGATTCGGCGCAACTGAAACCACACCATAAGCTACATTTTCCTAGTCTCCAGTTTGCTCCTACCCATCCACTACACCCGCACAACAGTCCGCATGCTTTACCCAGATAGCAGCACCCAGACAGCAAGCCAGCTAACGGAGCAGCTTTGCCTCCACACGTCGCCACCTTACCTGCACCATGATAGCCATCCTCAGCGAGTCTTTAGCTATGTTTTCTTTGCATTTTTTGCACGACGCGCGGCCGCTTTTGGCGTATTCCGCCCTGTACAGCTTGTCCTCTTGTGAGTCTGCCATAGCTGATTTATTGCTTAATATTAATACAGAACTACGCAAATTCACCGCGAGCCGAACAACTTTCTTCGGGTGACGAGGAACCGCAACAATCAGCGCACTGGCAGAGAGAAGCCCGCGTGCCTGCAGAGAGAAGAGTCACGTAGAGAGCTCTCACTCTGTCTCTGTTTTCCATCGCACCAGCGGCTCGCTCATCTGGGAAAACTACAGCTCTAAACTCGCAATCTCATTCTTCCTTAGTGAGACATGAGCGAGTGATAGTGACAGGTATGCTGCACATGCATACGTCTTAAAGTGTGATTTTTAAGATTTAAAGACATGGAAATTTGGAGTTTAGCCTCTGGAGTAAAGCCTGTGATGCATAGTCTGCTACATGTGCTGCAGATAGGACAATTTTGTCCGATAATATCGGTAATAAAGAAGCTATATCCCCCCTTTTTTTATCACTGTGTATGCATACAAAATATTTGCTCTATGTCACATTAAGGCCTTCACTCTGGACCTGTGGTACTCTTACTTTTAACAATGATGTTTTCATTGTTTTCATACGTTTTCTTTTATCCTTTATCCTGCAGGAATGTCCCTTTTGGCATTAATAAAGTACCTACCTACACTAAAGACCAGAACTAAATTAAAATTTAAAGGAGAATAATTTAAAACTTTATCAAAATGACACAAAATCCATTAACACTTACCTTAAACATTAAATTACTAAAATATGCAACTGAATTGTGTAAAAAAACAAAAACAAAAAACAACAACAAAACCTTTTACAGCTTTGCTTAGATTTGCATCTTGACTTAACTTGCTCTAAAACACAGAAATTCTCTTCAGTATTATACGAAATCCAACAGATACATGAAAAACATTGTGACTATTAACATTATTATGATTAATACATAGTATTATTATGTTTATTATATGATTTTTATGACTGCTTAAGGCTTTTATAAAGGCTTTTTTATAGACCATATATTTATATTTGATTAATTTTAGGCAAAAATGTTAAAATAAATATATTTCTGCCCTGTGACAACAGTGAAACAGCAGTCAGAGAGATGATGTTAAAAAACTTTAATCGAAAAATTTAATGGAAAATAAAATCAGTATCTGATTACAGTCTACACTGTTTGTTAGGAAACATTTGTTTATGTCTAGGAAAGGAGTGTTAGACACTAGATGAGCTAACTTTTGTAGAGATTCTGTTTATTCTTTTGGATCTTTCTGTATTTGTCAGAAAAAGTATAAAGCGCACCTCCGGGTGAGCCATCTTTCAAAATAGAGCATCAGTAAGCCGGCTGCAGAAGACCCGCGCTGGCTGCAGACAGAACTAATGGAGTCAAGAGCAATCGTCGTGAATCTCAAAGAAAGGAAGACATACCTTCAAGAAGAACACACCTTCAAAAAAGAGTTTAATGAGAGTATCATGTCATTAATAATTAATAATAAAGAGTTAAAAAATTAAAAGCACCCAGCTTCATGGTAATAATTGATTTTATTAGTAGAAACTGGACTGGTTTGAATGTTTTTGTAAAAATTATATTTAAAAAAATGAAGTAAAAAGTTTTGCTTATACAGACGTACTAGTCGCTGTGAACATTTCTGTACTGTAACAACAATTAAACATATCTTTGTTATCTATTTAAAAACTGCGCAAAGTCCCATAGAGGAGCGAAACTTCAGTTGAACAACAAAATAACAACAACATATGACATATTACACTGTGTCGTCAACAAAAACTAAGCCAAAGTGCAGAAGCAGAGTGTGAAAAACTAAGTCCACTCTTACTGTTTCCATAGGAAATAACAGAGTAAGTAGGAGACAGGTCTTGCTAATTAAATGCACTTGATTAATTGATTGTCAGTGAGTGTGAGCACCTATATTGAAGTAGAACTTTTGGCGGTTTGATGGTCTGCAGCATTCATGTGTGTGTTAACACACCCCAAGGAGCAAAGCAAAGGCTGCCCATCAGTCTGGGAAGGTTTATAAAGAAACTTCCAAACAATTTGATGTCCATCATTTTATAGTGAGAAAGCTTATTCTCACTATTATATTATATATCTCACTATTATAATATGTTTTGCTATAATACACAGCATCATATTTGGTGAAAACATAGCATATCAGCACATGCACCTCATACCAGCTGTCAAGCATGGTGGTGGAACTGTAATACTTTGGGCTTGTTTTGCAGCAACAGGATCTTGCAGTCATTCCTCTGTATACCAAAGTATTCTAGAGTCACATGTGAGGCCACCTTTGTGATAGGGAAAAAATTAGCTGTAATTGAGTCATTGAACAGGAAAATGATCCCAAGCACAGAAGCAAATCTGCAACAGAAAGGTTGAAAAAGAAAAGAATCAAGGTATTGCAATGGCCCGGTCAAAGACCAGACCTTACCTGACTGAAATGCTGTGGCAGGACCAAAAGAGAGCTGTGCATAAATGATTGCCTGCAAACAATATTACAAAGACTGGTAGGCCAAAATTCCTCCACAGGGATGTGAGAGACTGATAAAGTTTATTTGGGCTTAAATATGGGACTCTCCACCAATTGATCTTAGAAATGAAGAAGCTTCACGGATGAGAGGTGAAACTTAAAGAAGTCCACTCGCTTTTCTTTCCAAGCTCCTTGGATTACCATGACCTGGATGACTGAGAACCTTCACATAGATAAAGTTTTACAGAAAACATTTACATCAAGTTATTGCTGCTAAATGTGGTTCTACAAGCCACTGAGGTGGACTTAGTGTACTTAGTCTTTCACACACTGCTTCTACATGTGGTGTTATTCATCTGAGGTTGTATTTCAATGCTTTTAAGATCTTGCAAGGATCAAGTGATTTTTTTTAGGTCCTAACACAAAGAACCTTAGTACTGACAGAGGTTGTGCTTTTTTTTTTTTTTACCATGACAGTAAGAGGAATACAGTGGTATGTGAGGTGTTTTTGGCATTAAAACTGTTTCAGTGTTCAACTTCTGAATTTCATAAACTCAGAACAACACTGACTCTAACAAGATAGAAAACAAGAAATACTGGCTCAGTGGAAACTATGCAAATACAGTATTTACAAAAGTAAACCAAGCAGCAATCACTTTATAAATAAAGGGATTTTTTTTCTTTTTGGATTATGTTGCATGAGTGAATTATAGTGATCAAAATCCCTTTAACACAGAAGAAATTATTGGATATAAAGTAGAAATAATGCTTGACTTCACAACATAAATGTACTAAAATATTTAAGACAATACAAACAAACAAACAAACACCATTCTATATTGGCCATTTGTAGTCTAGGAGAATTTGTACTAAGAGGTAGAGTTTTGCTTGGAGGTCTGGAGTCTTGCTGATGTGTTATCCCAGCAAACAAAGACATGTTGGCTTTTTCTTTCTTTTTCTTCTTCTTCTTCTTTTTTTTTTTTTTTTTTTTTAAAAAC
>VUQG01002142.1:21849-46706 GCA_015106755.1 Etia nguti
AAAAAAAAAAAAAAATTTTTGGTTTTTTTTTTTTTTTTTTTTTTTTTTTTTTTTTTTTTTTTTTTTTTTTTACAAAACAACCTTAAAATCAGTGCTTGTAGTGTATAGATATGGCAATAATAGTAATGAAAAACCACTTTGCACTGCTTACAACATACTTATGAAACATAAGAGGCCAAAACTTTGATTAGATAGCACAGTTAACTCCTAACCAACTAAAGTTCAGAACATACCACTCTGTGTGTCATGCAAAGATGAAAGTTTTGGTCCAGAAGTCAAGAAATATGAGCATGGATGATTTCCCATATATTCCTATTAACATGTCCAAAATTTGCTTGAGATGCAAAAAAAGATGGGTATGATGCAGTCTTGGAAGAAACAAGAATAAAGGCTTAAAAAGGATTGGGTTCCTGCCACAGGTAGCTCAGCATTTTGTCTGTGAAGCTAATTCAGTTTTGGCAAAGCATTAAAGGAATATTGCTGCGATGTGTCCTGGCCTACGTGCAGCCATTTGACCCTGACAGTCCCCTCCTGTTGCCCTCTCTCATATTCTCCTTGTGTCTGGCCTGGACGAGACTGAACACCACCTCTGCCAGGGTCATGCGTCCTCCTGTCCGCCCTGCCAGGCGGCCATCTGTCCCATCGTTGGCCATCTTACTGCGCACGGTCCTGATGAAATACGTGCGGACTTTCCCCTGGTGCTCACTTACCTACAATGAATCAGATCAAAAAGTGAAGATGTGTATATTGTCACAGTTATGCTAAACACAGAGGTTATTCTACACAATTTGTATGATAATGAAGACTTTCTGAACATAAATTCGCTGCTGGCAACATGTTTTTATGCATGCTGGATAACTGAGATGGTTTACCGAACAGAACCATCTAGAGCAGCAAGTAGGATCCAGCCGTCACCATCACTTGATAACAACACTTTATAAATCACCTTAAACTGTAAGGTTTTTGGATAAAATGCTTCTCCCACCCTTACAAATGCAACATAATACAATCACAGGAGATCAAATAATTTTTCCCCCCACTGAAAGTCAGAATAAAGTTCCTAATTCCGAAGATATCATTCATTGATTTAAAAACCATACCTTATAGTCTACAATGCCGTGGTGTTTCTAAAAATAAACAACACTTGTGTAAGCTTAACTACTCTTCGTAGTCAGTCTCCACTCACCCCTTTGACAAATATTTCTCCACGCAGCTCCAGGACGAAGCCCCAATCTGTTAGGATCCTTCGGGTGGCTTCGGGTACTTGGATGCGTCCGCTCACACCTGTGCTGTCCATGCGGCTGGCTAAGTTCACTGTGGAGCCCCAGATATCGTACTGCGGTTTGGTGGCACCGATCACCCCAGCGACTACGGGCCCGTGAGCAATGCCTGTATGAGTCCAAACCCAGACAATAATTTCAGATATTTGCTACAACACTAGAAATCGTGTGTGTGTGTTTTTGTGGAGCTGTGGTAGGGCAGCTTCTTACCCACACGCAGCTGAAAGAGTTGAGTAGAGTTCCTAATAATCTCTTTCAAGGTCTCCTGCATCGCCAATGCAAACAAAACCAGCTCACTCAGGTGGTTCCATTCATCCATTGATTTCTGGAGGAGACAAAGATAAATGTACGGTTTCATGCGAAGAGGTAATATCATAACAAATACCACAAAGCAAAGCAAAGCTAATAAGACAAAAGGAAAAAAGACCACATACAGAAAAATCTCCCACCTGTTTATCTGGAGCTAAACCCGATGCCGCCATGTAGCAGCTCCCAATTGTCTTAATCTTCTCCACATGGTGAAAATAGGGCTCCTCAAACAGCTTGTTAGAAGATAAGATTAAATTACACATCAAGTTTAGCAGCTGACTTATGCAATTTGAGGCTATCCTATTTATCAAACCGGGACTTGTGTCAACCCAAAGCCTGGATTGAACTACACTGTCTCTGTTTTATTTTTATCTGATAAATAATTGGTCCAGGAGGGATAATCCATAAATAAACCACTGTCATATGATCATTTTGAGTCCAACACTCACCTCATCAAAGCCGGCAATTATCTCATTGAGTAGGCGGAGGCATTCCACTCCTTCGTGCTTGATCTCTTTCTCCTCAAAGTACTCATCGAACCCAGCGATGGAGGCAAACATGACGCCCACTTCATCATAGGACTGGGAATAAAGATCCTAAAAGAAGAGTAATGATGGGTGATTTCTTAAAATCCTCTTTGAGTCATATAAGGTACTGTGCAAAAGTCTTGAGCTACCCAACGTTATAAAACCACATCATTTGTTCCAATTTCTTTAGTTGAATCAATGAAAAATGCAAAGTATAACACAGTTTGACAGTTATAAAATAGTATTTTTGCACCAACAACGCAAGGTGTGCATTGTGTGTCTTGAAAACGGACAAGTGGACGACAAAAGAAGAAACAGGACCTGAGAGATGCACCTGGCCCTCAGTTGATCCATCCACTGTTCACTAAAGCCTGATCAAAAATGGTGTCACTGGAAGGGTGGCTGTCAAGAAGCCATTAATAAGTAAGGGAAACAGGGAGGAAAGTAACTGAATATCCTTGGCAACGGGTCTTATAAAGTGATGAATCCAAATGTGAAATTTTGGTTAAAATCACCATCACTATGTACTGAGGAGGTAGAGAGGTATAACACTAAGTGTCTACAGCCATGTGTAAAACATGGTGGAGGTTCTGTCATGGTTTGGGGCTGCATTTCACCCAGTGGTATTGGAGATCTTTTCAAAACTGATGGGATTATAAATACAGGAAAGTGCCAGATTTTAAAAAGTACTACATAATGTTCATTTTGGTTGTACACTTTCAATATAAGGAAACCCATAGAAAGATGTTACTATTCATTGGTCCAATCAGTATTTTCAAAGTACTGATGGTCACTCAGACTGATTGTGCTGTGGACCAGACAGTCAGTCAAAAGAAGTGAGGCCAAAGGTTTCGGGGTGTTTCAGCTACCTCGTCGTGCTTGCTCCGGTCCAAGAAATGTTGAGCTACGTGAACTGGTAGGATGTTGTACAGCAGACACTCATTGTGTTCCCGCAACTCCCTCATGTCCGCCACCTCCTGCTGGGCCTGCAGGCGCCACAGAAAGTCCAGTCTGGCAGTAGCCTCCCACTGGATAGAAAAGATACAGCGAGATAGAACATCATCTACCTGCAACACAGTCCTGTGTGACAGAAAACAGTTTTAGTTTCAGTAACACAGACCAGAAAATGTTGCTATAGTGACAGGATCATCTATAAGTTCAATCTGGGAAAATGAAGTGTATGAGCACCTGACGTCCATTATAGAAGATGGCAACAATAAACATGGCCATGAGAAGGAAGGAAATTCCATTTCTTCTGACATAGTGAGACCTGTAACAAAGTATATTAGGAAAATCGATACACTCTGTGGATAAAAGTATACCTACACATTACACTTAAAGGAGATGCTCAGCTATGGAAACCCATGGCATGAAGCTCCCAGTGCACAGTTTTTGTGCTGATGTTAATGAGGTTGGCCCAACTAACTGGTGTGGCCCAAAACTTTTTATCATAAATTGTGTATAGAGGCGAATATTTAAATATAGCACTGTGTAGTAAAACTACAGCAGCTGTGCAGTTTGTATGCTGCTCGCTGCTCATACACTGACCAGCGCAGCGTATCGTGGTGCGTGAGTGAGACAAAGGCGAGGTGGCTGAGGTAGGAATAGACAGCCACTGCTAGCAGCAGCGTTGCCAGCTTCAGCAGAGAGTTCAGACGCAGAAACACCGCACACGTCACCATGGCAATCACCCCGCTCAACACAAAAATCTAAAGGGAACAAATTGGGAAAGATGAAAAAAGCAGTAATGACCTCATTTTATTGAAACCCAATGTGATTTATTGTTATTATTTTTAATACAAGACAGACATTTGGATAAATCAACAGGAAATCACATAAAGTCTCTATAATAATTGTCCCAAATTTAGACTACTGTTTGCTTGCCTCAGGGTAAGTGCAGACAGTGAGTGGACGTGAGCCTGTGGCAGTCTTCTCCGTTATGTCAGCCTCTCCTGTGTTCATGAGGATGCACCACACCTGCGAGCAGCACAAAATGTTCCAACCTGGTTCTGCATCATAGAGTATAACAAATCTAAACCGGCAGTCAAACTCTCTTACCACTCTCTAACCTTTAATGAAGTTTTGCCTAATTTTGCACTCTTCTCTAATAGGAAGAAGGTTTACTAAATGCAGCGGCTTACTGTTTTGGTGAATGTTTACCAGAACAGTAAAGCTTTTGGGCTGAGCAGCCAAATAAAGAGTTGAGACTTGCTGTAAATATACCACCTAGACCAACAGTCTCAGGCAACAATTAAATACATAGTTTTATCATTGCAAAAGACCCCTTTTACCTTCTTATATTTACATGGTCTTTTTTTAAATCACTGAAAAGACCCCTGTGCTTACTTCATTTTTTAACTTGTTTCACTCCTGTGTCCTGTTTGCATGTCAAGTGTGCTATAAATACCAGCATGGAAGTGCAACTTTCTTCTTTTTGCATATGCATTTCAGAGGAGATTATGCAAATTAATGTGCATTTGGTTTACAAGGGTCAGTTAACAGGTGCAATACTGCAGACATACAAAGGAAAGAGTTGTGTTGATGAACATGGCATTTTATGTAAATGATTCTTCTCTTGTGTTGTTCAGACTCTCACCATGTCAGTAGAGGCCAACCCAAAGTTGATGAAGATCGCTACGAGGGTAAACAGGTTACGGGCACTGTTGTTTTCATGGATCCAGCAGCAGAAGTGCTGCAGTGATGAAGGAGTCCACTTGAACTCTTCGGCAAGTGCAACCAGTAGCAGCAGCACGTGGGAAAGCAGAAAGACTGAAAACTGGAGGACAGCAGGGAACAGTCTACAATTGGGGAGGGAAGAGGGGGTTAAGAAGAAGAAGAGAGTGAGTGAAGTTATGAATATTAATATATTAATACAGTGTAGAAGAGGGAAAAAAAGAAGAAAAAAACAAGTGTAGGTGTCCAGTGTGACAGCATGGTTCAGTGCATTCTTTTAAAAACCAGCAGGTGGCACCAAAGTAAAGAAAAACAAAAACTTAAGCACACTAGCAGTAAAGTCTGACAAAAACACTACTGGGTGTTCTTTTTTATAATACTAGTAATACTGATGTGAAATTATTATTGATGATATTTATTTAAAACGCTATAAGCTGAAATGAAGTACAAAATGACTTAATGGAATCATAATAAGTGGAATTAACAGTGAGGACTGATTGTAACAGATTGGAATTTCCTACCTGGGGGCAGGGATGAGGGCCTGGGCAGCCATGAGAAACAGAAGCAGGATGAAGGAGCAGACTAGATTGGAGTTGAACATTTCATCTCTCATCTGGGAGAACTGGACGGGCCAAAAGCGAGAAAAATAAATGTCCCATTTTAGCTACGTCTTTGAAAATCAGCTTGGATCTCTGGCTTTTCTTTACAGCCTACCTTGTCCTCGATGTTTGTGTCCTTGAAGACAAGGGTCAGTGGAGTGATGTGCTCTCTGTGCATACGCTCACTACTTCGAAGCTCGATGGCATGCTTGATGCGTTTGTTAATCTCTCTTGAGTTGGACTGCCAAAGGGTGGGCATTGAGCCATTTGTAAAAGCAGCTAGAATCTAAAAGAAAAAATAGAAATGACTGATTAGGTGAGTGCAGGTGAGCCTCAGATATGCCACGCTCTCTAGATAATACGATTCAAATTCTTCACCACTTGACCAAAGACACCAAATTCAGCACCTTCCTTTCTGTTTGGTATTTGTGCACTTACACTGTTCATGTCAACGACATTCCTAAAAGGTATGTCCGGACTCCAGGTTTGAATTGGTTTTTGAGCTTTGGGGGGCTCGATGTGGTTAACTTTGTCTCTGTCCTGCTGAGGGCAGATGAGGAAGGTGTCAATGTTATATTTTCGTAGGAAAGCATTCCTATCACAGCCATGGCCCTCTTCTGTCTTGTAGGTGCCTTCTAGACAATCGAGAGTTGCCCTTGAAATGTGGATGCGTCTGTTTTAGGGAGAAAGCAAAATTGATGCAGAAAGAAATTAAAAAATATTGTGGATGATGTGAGACAACCCCCCCCCAAATGTACCTATTAAGAAATTAAATAGCATGTGTGTTATTCTTTTCTTAAATATTATCCTACAGAAAGCTTGGAAACCTGCCAGGCACATCTTTGTCAGGTAACATACTTGACAGGAGTTTCTCTAATGGTTGCTGGTGCTCACCCAGGTATGCCCCCTGCTTCCAGCATGTTGGCGATGCCCACGTCCCAGGACCAGACATCAAACTGCCATTTCTGCAGACCCAATACCCCGCAGAGGACAGAGCCCGAGTGGATGCCGATCCTCATGTCCATGTCGAAGTTCAGCTGCTTCCGTACATACCTGGTGATTTTGTGAGGTAAAGTGATCGTGTCTTATGAATAAAAATCGGATCTTACACTCTCGTATCTTTTGTTTTTGTAGCTGAGGTTATATTTACATAATTTTAAAACCACATGATTTTTTTAATTAACTTGTGTTTGTGTTTTTAAATATGATGACTGACCGTATAGTGTTGATCATAGCCAGACCCATCTCAACACAATAACGGGCATGGGCACGCTGGGGCTCGGGAACCCCTGACACACAGTAGTAACAGTCTCCTAGTATCTTTATCCGTAAGCAGTGGTGTTCCTATGATAAAAGAAGAAGAAGAAGGACATTAGAAGCTGGAAGATGTTTTACATCAACCAAAAAAGTGCTTGGTCAGGCCCTCACCTCTGCCAGTCGGTCAAAACGTCCAAAGAGCTCATTGAGGGTTCGAACCAGATCCTGGGCCGACAG
This sequence comes from Etia nguti, assembly GCA_015106755.1. Taxonomy (NCBI): domain Eukaryota; kingdom Metazoa; phylum Chordata; class Actinopteri; order Cichliformes; family Cichlidae; genus Etia; species Etia nguti. Next base: position 28,732 of record VUQG01002142.1, read on the forward strand.
GTTCATAGACAACAAAGTGAAACCCTTGATGTCTGCAAAAAGGATGCTACAAAAAGGAGAGAAAGACTCAAAAGTCTGAAATGACATAGTAAACACATACTATTGGCATTAGGTTTGCCTGCAACTTGATAATCAGAGTGAAAACCCACTGTAATTGTCTTATAAATCTTAGGAGTGGATGGTTATTTGGACGCCTTTGACCCTAAGAAAGGTTACAAATTTAACTACTAACATACGAACATGTGCATGTATACCTGACATCTTTGTACTGGTGGATATAGATCTTGTGAAACTCTTGAGGGTTTAGATCATCTTCCGTGGGACTCATGTCAGCAATCATCTCCAAGGCAACAAAGCGAGGCAGGATCGACAGAACTAGGCGGTCCTGTGAGGAAGTGTAACAATGTGACAGTCAAGGAAGTGAGTTAATACAACCAAAGCTTTCATCACAACACAGAAATTTCTCCAACTTTAAATTTCAGAGCAGCTCCCAACTTCACTGTACCTGTCTTTGGTTCTCTTGCTCTAATTTGAGGCGTCCTTCAATGCAACGTCGGGTCTCCAGGAAAACCTGGCGCTGGGCGTGGTCTGTCAGGTAGTGAATGAACAAGCCAGCTGTGTTCATCCCCAGGTACAGGAGGCCTTTGGCAAACACCTGGATCCAAAGAGTGTGAATACTACATTTATTCATAGAAAAAAAGCTTTAAAAAAAAGTTTGAAGGGAAGGGGAAATTGGGGAACCAGTACTGGACTGAAGCTTGGCGCAAGGGTTTCTGATTCCTTTAGAAAATATTTGTTGAGTGGTAAGTCATTAGAGACCCACGAGCTCTCAAGACGTATGATGAAATATATTTTTCTCCAAAAAAATAAAGATAGAGACTGTACATAAGCAATCTTCGTCTTAGTTTTTTGAAACCACACATAACAAGCAAAGGTTGGATCCTATTGAGAAACTTAGGACAGTGTTTACTTTCAAATTCCAACATTTCTTTTGTAGATTTGTGCCTACTGCTGCTGTAGAGTCTAAGAAATCAAACTTTCCATAAACCCTAACAGTGTATCATTGATTTATCAGCATGATACACTCCTACTAGCACATCACCCCCGTTCTCCAGGAACTTCACTGGCTCCCTGTGAAATTCAGCTGCTCTGCTCCCAGGCTGTGGAACTCTCTACCCCCCAGATACAGAAACATTGATTCTCTCCCCCAGTTTAAATCCCTACTGAAAACCCAGCTATTCAAATCTGCATATTCACTGTGAACCTATTGTTTGTTTATTTTATCTTGTGCTTTTGTTTTCTTTTTTTTCTTTTTTGTCATTGTTCTATTATGTGTCTCATTTCATTGTTAAGTGTCCTTGGGTGTCTTGAAAGGTGCTTTCAAATAAAATTTATTATTATTATTATTATTATTATTATTATTATTATTATTATTATTATTATTATTATTATTATTAAAAATGTAACAGTGGGAAAGGAAATTCAAAGGGGATTTTTTCACCTTTCTCAGAAGCAAAGCATCACTGTAGCAGCACACTATCTCCACCAGAATGTGCAGCATTGAGGAGAGGGTACCCGCACATATGGCCCACAGCAGAGGTAATGGCAGCAGTGTGTATGTTGCGAACAAAGTGAACAAAAGGTACCATGATGGGTCTTTTTCCAGTCCATACGCCAGACCCCCCAGCACCTGTGTGGTCTGTGACAACCAGCTGGCGAGGCCGGCGTAGTGAAGCCACTGTGGAGACATGGAGTCTTTGTGGGTTAACACTATGATGCACAGAACTGTGGCTAACACCATGAACATGCCCGTCAGACAGCCACGCAAAGTGTCCGTGGAAGCTTCCGGCGCCAACGCCAAGTACAGAACCAACATGTGCAGCTTGGCCACCACGTCTATCACATTGGTGATGGCCAGAGAGTTACGTCTTTGGGTGGAAGAGTGCTGCTGGTAGAGTTTCTCCAGGTCATGGGACTTGAAGGTGTGCAATAGCGTGGGTATGTAGACACCACAGACAGTTCGACCCCAGTGGACGAAGAAGTCGGCATCGCTGGAGTACTCGTTAAAAGCACCCCCGGTGCTGCTGTGTGTGCTGGTGGAATCGTGAACCAAGGGCTGGACTCTGAATGTGGAAGAACGGCGCTTTGTTACCCCACGTGAGGCTTTGCTGCGGATCTGCCTGTTGATCTCCTCTATGTAGGTATCTGTCACAAATATTTTGCGTGCTGGTTCAACACCCAACTGTCAAAGGATAAAAACAGGATCCTAAATTCAAAGTTACAAAGCTATTATATCTTATTTGGCAGATCGGGGTAGACAAGAGTCAGCATGCAAAAATAACCATTACACTTACATGGATAGTGTAAAAACAGCCACATTCACACACAAAGAGGATTAATTAGTCAGCAGCCACTCTTACTGGCCTTTAAAACTGAGGTCACTGGCATCAGGCCAATGCCAAGGTAAAGGCAGTGCTCACTTATTTAGCCAAGTCAACAAATCGTTTTGAAGCAGGAGAAACATTAATTTGTCGTTGCATATCTTTCTAATACACTCTTTTACTTTTACCCCTATTATGATGTAGAAATAATAATAAAACAGCAGTGCTACCTCATGCCTTTGGGCTGCTGGTTAAGTGCCTGTCTGTGAAATTAAGAGGCACAGGGTTGAGAAACTCCTTTCAAACCATGCAAAGGTAAAAAAACAACAACAAAAAATCCCCCATCTGGCAGCAGGACCCCGAGGTGCTTCAGCAAACAAAAAAGGCCAAAAAATGCTAAAAATCTAAATCCCATTGTTTCTGAGTAGGTATACAAAGCTGCTACACACCTGTGTCTTTTCACTTGTAACTTTCTTTATTTTGCTTTCGTCTCTTATTCAGCACATGGAAATAGAATGAGTCTGTGCGCAAAAGCATAACAGCAAGCAAGCCAAAATGAAGTGTTACCATTATGGATGCTGAATGTTGAGACTTGCTTCTAGAACGATCTTGTGAGGCTTGTTTTATCATCACATGTCTGTTGTTAATGTGAATCATTTTTGAAATATAAATGCCAAAACCATTTCAACACACATTAGATATGCATAATGGTAAGAGTGCATCAGATTGTAATGGTAAGAGTAAGAGCTTTATTTTGAAAAGAAACATAAATTTCACGTGTGCTTGATAGCCATTAGTGAGGTACGCTTTTGAATGCAGTATAAACAGTGTGTCGTAAGGCCAGAGCTCCACACGGACAGACACAGCCTCTTCCACTACACAATACTAGTGTGCACAAAAAATAAAAAAATCTGAACACATTTACAACAATCTAAAACTCAATCACCTGGGCACTGAGCTCCTGCTGGATAATGATGTGTTTTACTGCGTTCTGCCACAGCATCTTTTTTCGCCGCAGGCCAGGGGACATGGTGGGGGTTACACAGGGCAGCTCACGCAGCCCCATGGGAGAGACCTGCGTTGTGTTAGCGAAGGTCACCATGGTGGCGACCTCAGCTGACCTCAGCTGTTGGTATCGGATCAGGAGCAGGTAGGATCCTGGAACATGAAGGGAAAGGTGGAGTCAGTAATGACCAGATTTGGTGGTATTGCTTAAAAAACAGAGTTCATCAGTAAGTTTTATGATAAAAATAATAATAGCAACAACTTTATTTATATAGCAGATTTAAAAGCTGTTTTGACAGACAAGTCAAAGCAGAATACTAAATTCAAACAGATAACTGGATATTATGGCCAGTAATTAACCTGTAAAGTAAGCCCACTTTAATTCATTTCAACTTTCATCTTTCATCTACCAAATTTAGCCTAATATGAATTTGTCTTACAGAAACACTGCACTATTAATGACCTGCAGTGTGAGTATTTGTTTGAGGAAATGAGGAAAAGTGAATTTGGTCATTTTTATACAGGGGTACTTTAGGTGGCTTTCTGTACCAAAGACACTGATGCATCTACTATCATCAAATGCTGAATCTGAAGAATTTTTGCAGTTTGATGCATCTGAATACCCCGTGTGAAGGATTTAATAGTCAAAAGTCTTTATGCGTTATATAAATTGAGCAACAAATTCGTCTGAGTTCCTAATTCTTTTCGATAAAATTTGTTACCCTGCACACATTCAACCATGCCAGAAAGGGCCACCTGGTTGGCTCCACGTGTTTACGCAGTGTGTGCCAGAAGAAAGGCAGCTTTCCAATGAATTATCTGGCCAGATTTAGACCTGAGCTGGTTAATGCTCAGAGTTAAACTCCTCCAGGTCCTTCTGGCTCTGGATGCTGTTGTCCCACCCACTCACAGTCTACTGCCACCGGGCTGATTCTCACCAAGATCATGTATCTGCACAGAACAGACTGGATATACTAAACCACATCATATTAGATGAGTAATTAGGTCTACCATGGTAGCAAAACAGTATTAGGCATGCATCTTTATTTGTTTTTGATCATACAGCAAACATTACAGTTTCTCTGATGTGGAAGAATCACTTTGTCATTCCTCTTTCAGCAGTTTCAGCTGTCCAAAGCAGACAATAAGCTCCCCGTAAGCTACAGTCTGTCAAAAGAAACAACCCCCCCCTCAAAAAAACCAAAAAAGGATTGTAAACCATTGCACAACTGACCTGTAACGTTTCCCGTAAAGTGCATCCACTGACAATACCCAGTTTCTGCCATTGTATACATGCATCCAGCTCATCATAATCCATTTTTGTTGATTTCATCGGCTTTGATATTTAAGACACAACCTATAAAAGGAAAACTAAAACTTGAAGCAGCCCTCGCTGCGATGCAGTATCCAACACTGATGCAGAGAGCGACATACAGGCCTGGCGAGACTCGTGGAGTCGTTCTTTTAGGACTGCAGGTCACCATCTGGACTGTTTTGAAATGATGTCAAGAACTGCCACAAAGCAGAGCTGCAGGAGTGAAGAGTGCAAAGAGGATTAATTAGTCAGCGGCCACTCATACTGGCCTGTAAAACCTTGGTCACTGGCACCAGGACAACGCCAAGGTAAGGGCAGTGCTCTCTCATTTGGTCAAGTCAACAAATCTTATTGAAGAAGGGGAAACATTAATGCATTGATACATATCACTTTAAAACATGCTTTGTTTTACTTCTGATAATGTGCAAAAAATAATAATAAAACAGCGGTGCTGCCTCATGCCTTTGGGCTGCTGGTTACTAAACTACCTGTCTGTGAAATTACAGACACAGGGGTGACAAATCCTTTCATACAGTGCACAGGCAAAAACAATGCCTAAAAGGCAAAGCCAGGTTGAATGTGAGAGCAAGGAAACTGAATCATCTCCCACCTGGCAGCAGGAGCTCGAGGTGCTTCAGCACACAAAAGGCAATGAAGCTGCCTTTGCTAAACATTTTAATCCAAGTGTTTCTGAGTAGGTGTACAAAGCCACTGCACATCTAAATAAAAATTTCAACGCTCTTCTTCGTTTTTAACGTTTTATTTGTAAGTTGCAGATTATCATAACAATACACACACATACAAATTTCATGTTAATATCTTATGGATTATCAAAATTAACCATTTGAACCTCAAATACTAATGCAAAACCTTCAAATACTGTTTCCCATTATAACACAAATTCTGCTTGCTATGTGTGTGTCTTTGTGAAGATGAATGAGGGAGTCATTTGCACATTTAATGCTGAAGCTCAATGTTGGAAATACAAAGCTCTCCGGTGACTGTTTGTCTTCTAACCCTGAATTACTGACAATGCTTCTATATAAATACAATATTTCATACAAACACTCCATCTGGTAAGACTTCAGATCAGCAAATCTTCTGTTGTTTTTCTTCCTTATGAAGTACAATTGTTAAATTATATCCTGATGGATGAACAAATTGCTCCAAGAGCAATCCCAACATAATATTTTTCTTGGATTTCTTGTGTTTATTTATGTATTATCATATATGAGGTTGGTTATTGTTACACAATGGAGAGACTTGTTTTTGTACAATTCAATTTCAACAACAGTTGCCTCAAGGTGCTTTATATTGTAAGGCCTATAAGATTAGAAAGAAAAAAGAAACAATTATACAACCACCTATGAAAAAGCATTTGGCAACAGTGGGAAGGAAAAACTCCCTTTTAACAGGAAGACACCTTCAGCAGGGCCAGCATTATGCCAAAAAAGTGATCAACTGTGATAAGCGAATTTCTGGTATTTGCGAAAGATTGCCATAATTTAAACTGTTGTAAATACTTGTTAGCTTATAATTTGTCAAACATATGTCAAATATATCTCTCATGAATAATATCGAGACATTTTGAGTCAGAAAGAACATCCCTATCGCAAATTAGAAGCTGCAAACAGTTTTTGGCAAAGTCAGTTGTATATATCCTTTATTTACCTGGCTAAAAAGTGTCATTGGCATTAAACATGTCTTTTTGTAGAGAGATGCCCAAGAGGGCAGAAGAAACTGGAACATATACAACACAATAGTTCTGTCAAGATATTTTAAGTGGCCAAAAGGACCGGATTGATTATATTGTCGGTGCAATAATGCAGAGTCGTACAGATATTTGCAAAACAGGCAGTTTCTTTATTTGATATATAACTATGCATTTTTATGCATTATATTTTTTCACATATGCAAGTGGCACTATATGTATTTATTGCTTTTAACAGGTTTCATGGTAACATCCACACAAACTGTACAGGGTAATACGGAGTGTGTAACAGGTTAAAGAAGCAAAGAAGAGCACGAGATCTGCGATTATTGAATCCCTTACTGGGCTGATGTCTCCAGCTGGCTTGTGGACATTATTGTTGTAAGCCGGGTAAAGTTTTTCAGACTTGCTTTGCTAATTGTTTCCAGGCAACATGCAAAACCCCTAAGACTGATGTAATGAGTCCCCATCTGTCCCACTGTGACGCTGTGGCTCAGACCTTTCTTGCTGATTACGGTGCAACTAAAAATAGCTGCCAGGTCTAAGGCAATTAGTACTACTTTAACTGCTTCCTCAACAACATAGCTCTCTGACACTTGAAATAAGGCACCTTTAAGTATGTTTGCTCCTCAGATGGCACAACAAACAACAAGGGGGAAGGAGTGAAGTGAAGATGAGTGTAGATCACCTTGTAATGAGCCAGCTTTTGGTATTCTGTATAAACAAATGTCTGTGATTGTTAGTCTACTTTACCTGTTCAATCTGTGGTTTTCTTTTGTGACTCTGATTGAATTGAACTGTAAACTTGTTTACACCTAACAAGGAGTTAGTCCACTATGGGCAAAACCCCAGAATATAATTAGCATTACGACTAACATTTCTGGCTACACACTAATGAGATAACTAAAGCTAAACCAGCAACAGAACTGACCTAACAGCCTGACTGTGTGCCAAGGATCGCACATATGTTGTTCACTGAGCTATTTCTGTCCGTTGAGGTGTAGCTCTAACACGTGTGTGAAGTCCTGGCAGTCGCACAAACCTCTTTAAAGTAAGGAAGTGTACGGGTCAGCAGGGGTCAAAGCATTACAGAGACGTACTCTAAAGTAGAATTTCACTGACATTTTACTATTTTTATCAACCACAGAAAGCTGTTGAGAACGTAGCCTGCTTCTCAGAGTACTGTTTGTCTCCAACTAAGACGCATCATATCCAGAGACTGAGGACCCATACGGCATCATGATCCCAAGTCCTTATTACAAGTCCCTGAATTCTCTCTGTGTCTCAGTGAAAAGTTCAAATGCTTTTGTATTTCATTAGGATTTTTATTGCTCAGCATGTCTAAAAAGATAGGCTGAGACCTATCCTTCACCTAGTAGGCCTGGTTGCATTAGACTGGTGTGATAACTATGTTGCGCTACTCTTGCACTAAAATACACTAATTACTATCAGTTACAAGTACTTACTGAAACCCATTTCGTTCGGGCGTCAGGATAAGTATACCTACTGGCCACTCACAAACAGCAGCTCGAAAACAAACAGATGTCGAGCAATACTTTGAGAAGGCAGCCCCTTTTCTCAATGGATCCCCCCACCCCCAAAGATTGAGGGCCCATATGGCATAGTGAACCCAGTTCCTTATTACAGGTCCCTGAATGTTTCACCAATAAGGTGAAAACAGTTGTCATCAGCAGGCAGCATAGGACCTCAGCACACACACTGCTTCAGGAAAGCCACCAGTAGCTATACAAGCACCTAATCAAACTGTTTGGACTCACAACCTGCACTATGGCCATTTCTTGTAGAGCACTTGAATAATTAAATTAAATTAAATTCATGTAACTTTTATTCAAAACTAACGCTACATAAAACACTGATGGCACAGTAGGGCTAAAAGAATGGCAAGCACCAAGTTTTGACAAGGTGACAGATAAAGTAACATGTTAAATGTTCACTTACTAACATTTTTCATGCAGTGTTAAACTTAAAGTGAAAGAGTGGTTATGGACGATAACAGTCTTTTAAGTGTACACAATATGGCTAAAAAAAGTGATCGTGACTCAGTGCTTCCACCAACTGGTAGAATGAAAGACTACTGGTAAGCAGGATGCCCCATCCTCAGCTGGAAAATACATCAAACACATAACATCCGGATTTAATTTCTTTAAAAGATTTTTTTTTTCTATATCTAAATGGAAAAGGTAAGATTAGGTAGTCTTTATCAGTCCCACTGTTGGTAAATTCACAGAAATTTACAAGGAATTGCATAAGAAATAAGAAAGGTAGTGTATTCTCCAGTGGAGTCCAGCACTGAATAGAAAACCGTTTGAGGAGTTGATTTAAACACTGTATGGCATTTGAACCATTTTGGAAACAGTATTGGCATTTTCTCTGGAGACAAAACGCCAATATTTGTCATGTATAATGACTACCAGTGTCCTCTTGACTTTTGTAATCTTGCCAGCTGCTTTGTAACATCAGTAACATTCACTAGACTAAATTAAATTAGGTGGTTAGAATAAGTAACTTTACGCCTAGTACTGTATGTTTTTTCTGTACTTCAATAAAGCTGTATTATTTCTTATTATGTTTTCAGAATCTTACCCGATAGGGCTTTGTTTAAATATTATGTTTTTCCCCCCTCAGTATTTCTTCAGTAATGCAAAGGCAGGGGCAGGTCCTGTGTGAATTGTACATGTTGAAACATGACTAAAGGCTCAATCGAGTGGTGGGCTGTCACCATATTTACGGCTAGCCAGGAGCAACTGCTCTGCTAGCCGTCTGGCTTAACTAAGTAAATGGTGTCCCGGCGTAGCTAAACTTTAGTTAAGTTGTCCGGCATTACCTGTCCGCATGCCTCATACTTTAGGGATTTAACTGTTTTTTAATTCATGGTAAGCAAAAAATGTTTTCCGACATTAATTAATTCCGTGGGGCTAACGATGCAGTTAGCCACGTTAACGTTAGCATACTTAGCTAGGAGCTGAAAACAGTTATGTCTACATTTGAATCGTAAGAGTTAGGCTCGTTACACCTAGCAGCGACAAGTTCGTGTCTAAACTTAAAAGAAATCAAGGAAGGTACTGGAGTGCTGTAGAAGAAATAAATGGTTGTTGAATGGGAATGCTAACGTGTAATTATTTAACCGGTAAGTCATGATTTAATATTTCTGTCCAGATGCTGGGGGATAATTTCACCATGTTCTTGTCACTGGCTAGGAAACCGATGAGGGAAAATGACAGGTTCGGATATACTCGGTGTTAGCAGTATATATTAGTGCTTCCGCTAATTTGGGCATTCTAACTTCAGCAGGCCGAAGACAATCCAGCGGCTTTCCTGATTTTCGAAGCAGTGGTGGAGACTCAGCTCAGGACTTAAGTACCACCCATCTGCCCTTCTCTTGGATCCTGGAAAAGCAACGCCTCCTTGTGACTGATATTCAGCATGTCAGGTGCGTTAACGCCAAGCTAGTTTACACCTGCTCCATCACTGCCTAGAGTAATAAATCATGTCCTTCACGTGAAGTTGAACCAAAAAAAGAAGCCCAAAATGGACACACCAATAAACATACACTCCATGATGAACCACTGCTATCAGATAGAAGGAAAGGTTTTGTTATAGAAGCTTCCCATTGTTGTTTCTCGGCTGGGTGATCTATCTGGTCCTGCAGGCAAGTGTGTGAACTTGCACCAAAAATCCCCTGCAGACCTTTTGCCTGTGCTGGCATCCGTAGCTGACATCCATGGCTGCATTCCTTGAATCTCAAGCCCACTCACTGAATGGCTATCCCACAGTGCCCCTTTTGCCCTGCTTCTCTCCACCCTACTCTTTCTTTCTCCCTCTCTCGCCCAGCAAGCAGTCCCAGCTGGATAGTGGGGTCCATTGTGTCAGTGAGATGTTTATTAATGAGAGGGATGCACATGGAGCAGAGCTGCTATAGAGGACTAATCGCTAATCTCTTCGTTAATGCGGACAACCTGTCTATGCAGTGGCATAAATTACAAGGAAGCTTTCTGACAAGGACATACAAGTTGGTGTTCAGCAGGGTGTCTTGGTGAAGTTTATTTTTATTTTACAGTTTTTGGAGAAGTTATGTTTTTAGGCTTGAGTGGGTAAAAAATATGTTTGTGTCTGGATGGAAGTTTTTTGTTTTTATGTGTAGGTGCAGAAACCAAGTTCTATTAACCAAGAAACCAAGTTTTGTTTTTTGTTTTTTACACATATGTGTTTGGACTTGGGAAGGAAGGTTTTCGTATCTATGAAAGGAGTAGTGTTTGTCTGAGTGCGTGTGTGTCTGTTGCCTGCCATGCCTTTGCCTCCGCCTGATGTCCCGGCCACTCAGAGGCTGGCACTGGACTGTCGTACCCTTCTGGACCATCGCGTTGGCAAGGGTAAGTGACAACATCACCTCCTCTGTGCTCTTTGGGACCCTGCTTTGTTTCAAAGGCAGGGAGAGAGGATAGTGTCATTGAATAGCTGGTTTCTACCATAATTCCCAAATGCACGTTACTTAAAAATAAGTAATTACGAAAATGGAAACTATTATTTGGGGTCCACCTCCCTCTCTTTCAAAGTTGCTTAAAATTTGTTCAAAGTTAATACAAGGTGTTGCTAAGCAGTGTTTACCCAGTTACCCCGGCAGATTTTATTTATTACTAAGATCAATTTATCGCCAACTTCAATTAATTGTACAACTGCTGATTTCATTGGCAATCAATGGTGCACTTTTGGGAATTGCCGAACTGAGCTTGATCGATGGATCTTTGCATTCTCGCACCCTGTGAGTTGCTACTATTTTACATAAGACAGAAACACCTAACATGTTGTTATTTTAGATGTTTAGTTGATTATAAGGTCATCTTAGAAGACTGTGAAAACTGTGAACCAGAGAGACTGAGCACTTCATACATATTAAGTGCTCATTTGAGCTTTTATGAGTACACTGCAGTATTGTGAGGTTTCTGATCAAACCGCTGCAAATTTGTGCATTAGAACAAATTACATGATGATCATAACTCTTTTTAATGGCTTTGTGGTAATAGTCGTAGGATTCATTTAAAAGTTCTGCTTTTGTGGCGCATTCATGTTGCTCTGGTGATGAGCTTTGCCACTCGTGAGATGGAAGCGAGCACTGTTGCATTTATCTGCTGTTTTTTTTAGCAAATGAAACCTGGGAGAGAAAAAGTAAACTCTGACTTCATTAAAAGGAATGGTTATTTGCTTTTGTTTATGCAAATGTCAGTGCACGCGGTTATGTAATCACACATTTCCTACTGTAAGGAAGTGTGGCAGAAGGTTGCATAAGTGCAGAAGGAAAAGCTGAATTTAAGTAAAGCGGAAGAGTGGGGAAGATTAATGATGGAGAGGAGGGCAAGAGTGATGCTGGCAGGGGGTGGAGAGAGGGAGACGAGAGGGTTGTGTGGGAAGGAGGTATTCTCCCTTTTATTCTATGTGGTGCACATTTCGCTCTTATTCTGTCACTCCTTGCTTTTTTTTCCCTTCTGTATTGAGAGCTAGATTAGAAGTGAGTTTGGTGTGCTTGTATGCCCGCTTGCATGTCAAAATCTGCACTGGCCCCGTTAAGAAGGAGCACTGTTGCAGAAGAATGGGAAAATCCAAGGTCATCACGGCACGCTTTCCTCTGACGTTGCCTCTCAGCCCCTTTTTGTGCGCAAGTGTGTGAATGACTGTGTGTGTCTGCATGGCAGGGAGACTGTGTGTGCGCGCGTGTGTAACTCATAGCAGCGAGCCAGCCTCTGCACCAATCACGGTGCACATTCATATGCCTTTTAGCTCCAAGCACACGTGCAGGCATTTATCTCAGGGTGAGCGGTGTTTGTGTGCATTTTCAGTGCCTCTAGGCACAGCAGTGTGTCTGCATGAGGAACTGAAGCTGCATTAAGAAAACATAAACGGCCATAGTGAGCGACTTCCACATCACGACTAATGTACGGTAAGGTTAACAATCCTTTTTCTATTGCGTATTGGTCTGTGCATTCTGGGCTGTGTAAACATGTGAGTAATGTCAGGCATCCGGTGTTTAGCCTGTTTTCCTACATTCTACAAAGACGTTTCCTTCTCGGCACTCTTGGCGATAAAAAGCAGCTCTGACTAGAGTGTAGCAGCTTCTGAAAGCGCGTTATGAGAACTTGGACACTTAAAAGGATACTCACTGTTACATTACAGTAATAGATTACACAGGGACTCTGCTTTGAAGATGTTTATATTTGGTAATAGACACTTATTTACTCTTAACTATCACTGATAATGTTTCCCTGCTGTTATAGTTTGTGGTAACAGGGTGTGTTCTCTGCCAGTGTATTATATATTTGCTAACTCTGGTTAACTTTGGGTGTTTGTGTTATAACCTTGTGTTCATATGTTTATGATTCTTCAGTATTTTAGATACTGTGCGTTAAATTATTTTTCTTTAAAAACAGAAAAGCTCTGATAATATCATTTTTAGATCTCGATAAAATCCCCCAGATGGTTTTTGACATTTATTTTGGCTCTGATGTTACTGGGACATGTTGATATATAGTTAATTGATTAGTGTTAATTAAAAATGTAGCCAGCTTTGCTTTGAGTTGCAGACTGTTGATGGAGTAAGGTTTTGATTTGGAGTGGATTTTTAACACAGGCGCTTCAAACTGGAGGCTGTACAGTGTGCTCAGCATATAGCGTCTGTGCAGGTTTAAGGGATTCATAGTGTGTTGGACCGGGCTTGTGTTATATAGATTTGTTGGCAGTGGGGTCTGGGCATCAGTGTGTTGGTCGGATTACACCAGCCCTGTTTGCTTCCACCCACACTGATCGAATGTGTGCTGTGAATCTGGCTCATGGCTTAATTGGCTGAAAAACGGATGTATATGATGTTTTCCTTATCAAATTCCATATGCAAGATATATTTTTCAGTACCTCAAATATACCTAGGCGATATGCTGGGCAGGTATGGTGGGGTGTTATGGTCCTATATAAGCAGGACATTTGAGTAGTTTTCATGTCATCCCAAAATAATTTTATTCCCTGTCACGCTTCCCAAAATGCTATCACCCTCTCCTCTATGATATGTACTCTGTTCCTCTCCTCATCTGCTGTACAGTATTCCCAAACTCAGTGACAGCGTCTGTGCATACTGGTTAGCTGTTGAAACGGCCTTGTTCATTATTTGTTATTTGCTTACGCTCTCCTCGTTTCTCGTTTGCTCTCCGTGTTGCCAGATTCTGCTGTGTGCTTGCATTTCTTTGTGTGAGTACGTTTGAAGATGTTTGCTGATGTAAAAATAGCAGGACTTTGTCTCTCTCCCCCCTCCCTCTTATGTAATGACACCCCTGAAGGGCAGCATGCTTTGTAACCCTCATGAGAAGTGATGTGTTTCTTGGGCAGGTATGTGTATTTACAGCAAGGTCACTGTATGCCTGTGTGTCAGCGTTGGCCTTCAAAACCACCGCTTTGCATGACCCTAGGTGAAGGTGAGGTCTGAATGTGCACCTGCACTTCTGTTTCCCAAGTATACACACACCTCCATACGCACAGGCAGATCTGAAGTGTGTTAAATACTGTTGTTGCAGGGTGTCAGGACTGTATTTATTCTATCTTATCTGCCATGTGACTTCAGCCACAACAGAGCAGATTTGGGACAGCAGGTGCAGATGACACTGCAAGATGCATAAAGCATCATGCACCACCTTGTGCATGCACATATATGTTTTTGTAGCATCCTTTTAGATAATTTCTGTTGTTTTAGGCAATATTTATTTATTTATTTTTAATTTAGCACTAGTGTCTACAGCTGATACGTGGGACCCACAGTGCAGTTATTAACACCTCATGGTGTTTGTGTAAGTGGGTGGAGGATTTTTTCTTTTTTCTGTTTTTTTAAATTGTTATTATCATGCAAAAACATGTCTTCCGTAGATATGCATTTTTGCTTGCCTCTATTTTTCTCACTTCAGCGTGCAGTTTTTTCCTCCCTTCTCTCCATTTCTCTCTCACCCTAATGTGGAAATGTTAAGCTGATATCCTGGGGGAAATGGAGAGTGTAATCTGTTAATGTACCGGCCCATTGTTACGAGGATAAAAATAGATTGCGATTGGCTGGCTTCTTCCTGTGGCGATTTGAAGGATGGTGACCCCCCCATCCTTACATGTGTGTATATACCCACTCATAACTTCATGCTGCAAGGTTGTGCAGCTTAACATCCAATTAGTAGCGATAGATGTTCACCTTGTCGTTGTATTAGTGTTAGATCTACAAGTGATTTGTTGTTCCTGTGTTTCAAGCTCGTCAGTGTGTTGCTCACAGTGTTTGCTGTGTAGGTTTTATTCCTTATGTGAGTCTGTGTGGAGGAGCTCGGTGTCCATCCCATAAATGCGTTGTCACCTTGCAGCGCAGAGTGGGTGGATGTCGTGAGACCCCCTGCTTTGTGCTTTTCACCACTGTCGACCAAATCATTGTGCACCCACTTTGTTTTGCCTTCTAAGTTTTCTTTCTCCCTAACTAACCCATCATTATCGGAAGCACGAAACAGCCCTCATTCCTTATAACAGAAACTAAGCACAACTCTGAAACATCACAGGAATTTCTGTGCCAGTGAGTCAGATGGAGAAATTTCCTCAGAGAAATGGTATTGAAGTACACACATTACAGTTAGAGTGCAAGCAGAATATGTAAATGTTTTAAATGTCGGTAGTTTAATTTTGTGTCAAAGCGACCTGTGGGTGTAATCGGCTCCTTTGAGCCACTTTTCATCAAGTTTGTCGAGTTGTAGAAACAAATATGCTATTTGGTGTCGTTACAAAAAACTGTTCAGCTGTCAGTTGATCTAACACTGAAGTAAAGAGCAACTGGTTAGAATTTTTTTAAAAGGAGGAAAAACGCAGGATATATCCAAATGCTGCACCACAAGTGTGTGAAATAACATGCAAATATATTACATAATTTAGTTTATTTAGAAATGACTTTCCAAAAATCTTTTTTATGTGCAGCTGACAGAGAGGACAGGACAGATTTGTCCTGGACAGAGCAGATGCAATAAGTAGCACTAATCTGTGACTCATTCAGCACATCTCATTTCACCTCCCCCATCACACTCCCATCTCGGTATATGTCTTTCTCTCATTCTCCTGCACATTCTCTGTCTTCCTTTGTCCGGTACCTTTCCTCTCCAGACTGGGGACCTGCTGTATTTTTTTATTAATTCAGTGTTGACTCCTACACTCATGCCCTGAGCCAATACAACAAGGATGTGAAAAGGAGGTGGATGGAGTTTAGGTGGGTGCAGGAAGGGAGAGTTGCAGAGGCCTCATTAGTGTTTGAAGTGATAGAGGAAAGAGAAGAAGTGCTACGAGTAGAGTCACACTTCCTCGAGATGAGCACAGGGATGACAACTCCTGCAGAGTTCAAAATAACTTTTAGAGAGCAGATATGAGTCTTGAAAAACAGGAGCGCTTTTAGTACTCAAGGTGATAACTTTATTAAAAGATCTTTTAGGGACATCTTATCTGTTCTTGCAGCTGACTTGCCAGGCTTGGGTCACTGATAATGTAGCAGAAGGCTACTAAATGTTGATACACAGCCTTGTTGCTCGTTCTAAATGACGATCTCTATAGCAGCAGTGCTCAGAAGTCTAAATAGTCTCAACACTCATTTTCTTTTTCTTTTTTTTAATACCGGGAATTAATTTAAAATGATGTTAAATGTGTGTTTGTTTTCAAAAGCTGGTTGGAAAAAAAAGCAAGATAAGACAAAGTGTCTGAAAATATTTAGTTTTTAATTTTTCTGTATTTATACTATGTGACTTGGATTGTGCTCGTGCTTTGAAAAAAACAAAACAAAAAACCTCATGCATGCACATCTCTTGGAAAAATCGTTTTCCACCTACAACTTTGCTTTTGTCCTGACAAGGGACTCAGCGTTAGGGATAGCATCAGTGACACAGGCGCATTGGCTGATGTTTGTTTCCTTGATTTTTACAGTTTAATGATTTATTATTGAGGATGCACTGGGTATTTTGTCATTTTTGGCACCCGTTGTACCAGTTAAGCGCTAGCTTGGATAGTCCTGTCTCTTTTGGAGTGCAGGGGTCTTACATTTCAGGCTTGAAAGGTGTCCCTTTATAATTAACTTTGGTAACGTATGACCTCTTCTCACACATTTCAGACTTCCAACAACTTCTTGTGGTTGGAAGTTAAGAAAAGTTCAATTTTTAAAGCAGCAACACATGTCCCAATAAAGAAGATTGCTTACACAATTAGCTATCACTTCCTGTCATTACTGTACTAACAAAGACACTAGGGATAGGGGAAAAATCAATACAATATAGTATTGCGATATCTTGTGTGGTTATATTGAGGGTGTTACACACTCATGGTTTGATAGCAGTGTTTGATATTTACCAAGTAATATCTTAATACGTTAATATACAGATATGACTCGTTATGAACAAATATTAAAAAGTGCATAAAATCTTTACATTTCCTGTCTTTGTCTTAATAGATACATTGCTAACACCAGTGCCTGGTGATTATAATCACTTACCATTAATTTAACCAGGGCAAATGTTGTCACGTCCACATAAATAGGCTTTTCTTATTTATTGCATTTCACACAGTAATTTGCAAGTCATATTTGTCAGTTCTGGCATAGCGTGAGCAGTGTTGATGATCGTGTTGTTTGAAGAACAGAAAATTACTTTGGTAGTAGTTTCAAAAATAAATATATTACCTTGGTGTTGAGTCGGGAGATGGTCTATAAATGGAATGGAAGCCATTATTGCAAAGGTGTAGCAAATAGACCGCTAATAATGTTGTCTGTGTGCTCAGAATGTTTTTTTTTACTGCCATTTCATGAGGCGGGGTTCAGTCTGTGTAACAGCAGCGAAAATAATGATTAATAAACCACTTTTTTATTTAAGTTAAGAAAAGGGAAGAAGATGACGTTTGGAGAAAGGAAGGGCAGATGAAAATCTGTTTCTTAGTGCACTGATTTTCTTTTCTTAAAATAAACGTTAAATACCTCCTGTCTCTGTTTGTGTCAGAGAACCATTCATTATTTGCCTGCAATGCTGACTGCATTATGACCTACTTTTTTCATCTCGCTTTATGACTCTAAAACTGACACTGTGAGTTTAAAGGAAGTAAGATGGGGGGAAAAATGCCGGTATGCTTCAAAGGTAAAAGCGTAATTTGGGAATTTTGGAGGGTGTCCCTTTTTCATTTTCACAGGACCCCCTTATGACTCATCACTGCTGAATTCCCTCAACCAATCAGACGTCAGCTCTCTGCCTCTCTGCCTGGCTTGGTTTCTCCTCAGTGCAAAGTCAGAAAAAAAAAATCACTGTTCACAGTTCGTACTTCGTGCTGCATCGTTCTCTTCAAGACTGTCTTGACTGAGAGAAAGCAAGGTGTGTGTGTGTGTGTGTGTGTGTGTGTGTGTGTGTGTGTGTGTGTGTGTGTGTGTGTGTGTGTGTGTGTGTGTGTGTGTGTGTGTGTGAATGGGACATGTTGAGTGGTGGTAACCTGCTCTACACTCTAACCACATAAAAGGTGCAGGACAGAAACA